>JAMQCK010000916.1:0-14047 GCA_024196135.1 Pleurotus ostreatus/Saccharomyces cerevisiae fusant | reverse complement strand
CGGCTGACAGTATCGTCCTAAGCCCGGTATCAGCGCTCCGGCGCTCGCGATAGGCAGGAATCGGGTGGGAATTGCGAGGGATGGCGCGATATGAGGGAATTCTGGAGAGGAGATAGGAGAAGTGCCGCGGCGAGGTGTCGGGAAGGACTCGGAAGGGCGAACGTTCAAATACCAGACTGTAGGATGGATTCAGGGACTTTTCGGACCCCGGGAAGCCCTAGTACAGCGCACCGCTCGAATCATAAGCTTATAAGCATTTGACTATCAGTTTGGACTTTGAGCCATTAAGAACCTGAATACCTCGTCGGACCCTTCGTATAACGCTTTCCAAGCGCCTGCGAACGCTTTGAGCACAGACCCTCTCAGTGCCCGCGACTCCCTAGCGCGTGGAACACATTATTTCTCTAGTAGTCTAGTTACTCCCAAGCAATACAAAAACCCGGACTCGCTGCGTCTCTGACCGGTGATCGACCAATCTATTGTGTTCTTGCTGTGTGTGGTAGAGGCCTGAGTCGATCAGCAGTCTTTTGAGACGCACGATCCCATTACTGCCTTGTAAGGCAGGTAAGTCGGGTAACTTCGACGTGTTTCTTTTTCCCGAACAGGCCCTTAGGAGAATTCGCATAATCGATTGTAGTCGCTCGTGAGGACTTCGCGAGGGACATGAAGGGCCGCGAGGCTCCCACGCCCTTGCGAGCGCAGACGAGCGCTAAACAGTCCATGTCAAATTAGCGATCATCGTCTCGTTTGGCAACATCACGACAAGCTCGCGACTCCCTTGGCAACTTCGCAACGACGTCTTGGTCGTGTTGGCAGGCATCTCGCGAACTCGGGGGCAAAATGGCAAGACGTGCTGGACGCGCGTCCTATTCCCCGATACAACACCTTCCCGGGCTTCGTTGGTCGCATCTCACTCGAGCATTGACATTACGAAGAAAAAAACAATATATTGAATCTACACTACACATTTACTGCGACGGCTACAGACGACGAAAGGTACACGAAGCTCGGAGAACGGGGACATTGCGGGGGTCGAGCTCAGCACTGAGCAACTCTCGGCGAGAAAGTAGTGCGGGGCGAAACCGCTAATGCGTTGCGAAGGACACGCGTCGCGCGACGTGTCGGGGACGCGTACACGGTGCAGAGCGGCTATGTGAGAATCGAGACGGACGTCTGGGAAAGGTATCGTAACGATAATGCGTCAAGGATATGGTCGAGGGGGGCTGTCTTAAAGTGTCAGTCACAGACGGTGCGAGCATGGCACAGCACGTACGAAGTTGTACATAGGACGTGAGGAGCACACCCTGCGACAGTCGCTCTTGAGGACGCGTCAGAACATAAGGCTGTATCAAGCGTGAGGGATACGTCTTGAGCGTGGACGGAAGCTCACCTATAGCTCTATAGGCTGGCGGATGAGAGAAGGAGGGAGGAAGAAAGTTTGCTGAGTCAATGCAGCGCGGCCCTTTTTACGCCCGCCGCGCCGTAACTATGGTTGTTGATGGAAGCAGCCGCCGGTCCGGGTCCTCGTGTTCGGATTCCCGGACTTCAACTTCGCGAAATTCAGGGCAAAAAGCGCAGACCCGGCGCGAGCGTCCGCAGACTGAAAGCCAATCTGCAGAAGTTCTGAACCGGTGTCGACAGTTGAAGGGTGATAAGAGAAATGGTTTTAAAGACTTGCCACTTGATGGTATAAAGGCCCTTCGGACGGGCTCGCTACGTTTATGCAAACTCGGGCTTTGGATAATTACTGTAAGATCTTTCAGACCCCGTCCAGCCTTCACATGGACGCCTGAGCGAGCTAACAGCTTGCACTCATCCCATGCGGAAGGTAGGAGCTCGTATACAGCTCGCGCTGGCACGTCAATACGACGCGAGGCTTACGCAGGTTGGCAAGCGGTCGCGAGCTGAAATGTCCATCACGCTCGCTCGTGATCGCGTGCCGTACCCCGCTAGGGTCGCCATCACATCACGCCGCCCGCGAGCACAAATGCGGATCTCCCAAAAATGCTGATGTGAGACACAAACATCATGAAAGGAATACGTCGAACCACGGTGATGGTGGTTCGCACGGCGGAGCTGGTCGGACGGGGTGCCGTATGTCTGTGATAGAGGTCCAGTTTTAAGTGTTTGGGATAGAGGTTGGTCGGCTGGTTGGGAGGCGGAATGACCGCTTAACGGACATGTAGAAGAGCAGCAGCAGTTGTGGTATATGACCGGAGAGGTCGACGAGTGGTCCGAGGCGTGCTCTGAGGAGGGGATGCGGGACGTCACTGAGTAGTCCGAGTCCAAGGACAATGATGGATGATCGGAGGCGTGCCAGGAGGGGATGCGGAGGGTGTCGTCCGGTTGAGTGCCGCGCTTGTGGTCATATTCAATGCGACGCTCGCTGGGCGTGGTGCGACGACCGTTGGGCATGGTGCGGCGCTCGCTGGGCGTGATGCGATGCTCGCTGGGCGTGGTGCGGCGCTCGCTAGTATGAGAGCGCACAAAGAGATCCATGGTGACACAGAAGGTTGCCTGTTTGCGGGTGACGAGGAAGTAGGGAGAACGAGGCTGACGAGGAAGTACGGTGGACGAGGCTGATGCGTCCACAGGCTGCCGGCGATGTCAAGTCTACAAACGGGTGAGCCTGGCGCGGTCGCGAACGCCGACGTACGTACGTAGACGAGGATTGAAGTACGCGGTAGAAAAGGGCTGAAGTTTGCAGTCCAAGAGGGCGGAAGCACCAAGTCGAAGAGTGCGGAAGTACGCAAAAGTACGCGCGGGCAGAAATACGCAGAGCAACGACAGCGCCCCAGAAGGCGAGAACGACAGCGTCCCCGAAGGTGAAAGCGACAGCGCCCCTGAAGGAGAGCGCCCGGCTATATATCCCAGTCGGTAAGATAGCACAAAGCAAGGAAGGGGCCGCGTACCGATCTGCTTCTTGTATGCTGCACGCCCGGCGCCACAATGCGGCACGCCCGGCACCGAAATGCGGCACGCCTGGGCGCTAACCTGATCACAACTCGTTCGGGTACCGTCTTCCTCTTCTGGTGCCTCCCCCTGCTTTCCAGGCCTGGCTCCGGCGCTTCACCCTCGCTTCGACGCTTCACCCCCTTTGGGCGCCTACCCCGTCCCGCACAATTGGCATCGTCGCGGAGTTTTGCGCTCACTTCGTATCAGTAGGCGGCGGCCTTACAGATCATCATCACGAGTCATCGGCGGGTGTCGCGAGGCGCTCGACTTGATGGAGCCCGCACCGTCCGCAGTCTGAAGCAGCAAGCTTCTCAAAGAACCCCGGGATCCAAGCGAAAAAAGCAAGCCTTGCCCATATCGGGGTCAATGGTAGTAAGGCATGGCACGGACTTTACATCAGATCCAGACGTACCTAGAAAAGTGTGGCAAATGTCCTGAAGTGTGGCGCACGCGAGTTCATTTCTTGCTCGTCAAGGCGCCGCCTTGCCATTCAGCGGCAGTACTATCGAGACTCCTTGCCTCCCATCCATCCCCGTGTACACTCAGGTCCGTCGCTCTCCAAGTTCGTCCTCGTGTAGACCCCTCGCGTCGCACGCGTGCATCCATCTTCACGCCCAAACACGCATCACTGGAAGTGTGGCGCAGATCTCGGCGAGAAGGTCAACAAGGTTCAGCCGACAAACAGTTCCTCATGGGGCCCGCTCGTCGTCAGCCAGCAAGCCAAGACAGTCGGGTAATGCCGAAGTCCATCCGCCAGTGACTCGTGCCAAATCGAGCGAAGACAAGGTAGCACACCAAATTGGGGGAAGACAAGAAGCACTGCGTTCGATTGTTCCGCTTCGGGAAACGAAGGGTGGGAAATGATAACGTGATCGCGTGAAGAAAGATACACATGGACCTACAAGTGTCGACGCCCAACTCTGTTGGGACAGGAGGCACCAAGGTCGCCGTAGATAGTAGCCCATATATAAGAAGGTTTAGATATGCTTAAAATTTACAAGGATCCACCTGCATTGGACAAGAGCTCGAAGCGCCTGCGTTGGAATAAATCCGACTCGGAGGCGGCGTAAGATGTTGGTGATATTTCGCGTGCGATAGCTTGGCGTACAGAGTAAAGTTAAGTCCGGGTGCAAGTCCATGAGTCTGAGATGCGAGTGAAGGCGCGGAAGGCCCGGAGGAGGCGGCCCCATCTTCGTCGACCCAGCTAGTGCGTAACCTTAAAGATTGTATCGGCGCTGCATTGACCGCGTCAGCCTGCTGCAGAGAAAGAGAAAGCCGAAGAATACAGAGTCTACTCACGGGAAACTAACCCGCCCACCCGTGTCGCGCTCGATGACGAGGAGCTGCGTGCCCTGTTGGAGGCGTGAGTGAGCTTTGTAGAGTGATTTTTCCTCGGTGCTGCGCCAGCAGAGAGCGCGAGGCGAGCGCTCCGCCATAAGAGACCGGAGCACAGTCCCTCTCCAGGGCGCCAGCGCACAGTCTCCCGCTCCGGCGCCGGGAGCACGAGGAGATGGTCACCCGAGCGAGAGACCACCTAAAAAAATACAAAACCAAATACAACGTTTACTCACATCCGCGAGCCGCTCGATCGCCACCACCGTCCCGAAGACGGTCTGTGAGGCGGCGGACCAGTACCACACTCTGTCGTTTACCTGAAGTGGGGATATCGTGAGTACAACTTGATGGGAGGGGGAAGGAGAGGAGGACGCGGGGGTGTCAGAGAGATAGTTGTGGAGGTGAAGGAATACAGGGATGAGAAGGACAAGTTGTACGCACGCAAAATGGGGTCATCGTCGAGTAGTTTCCTGATGCTCTTGAGAAGGATGGGGCGTAGGGGTTGCGAGATGGAGAGTTTCTCTGGGATGCGGACGCCTCTGCAGTCTGCAGCATTTTATACGGGAACGCTGCGACTTTTGTGCACGGCGACAAGAAGGATGCAGCCACCCAGATCCGTCGGATGCAGGACAGAGACGCCAGATATGCATGGTACCTCCCGACATGCAGACCATTATTGAATACCTCCGGTGGGTGGCAGAGGCGGTCGGTACCTCCCAAAGGATGCAGGGCCCCGGACGTAGGACAAAGATGAAGGAGCACGAAAGAGCGGAAGTGTATTGATGACAAAGACGCTTACGGTCATGGCTGCAAGAAGCAACGGACGGGAGCAAAAGGCGTCCGCCTTGTCCCGCGTTTGGAGATGCGTGTCCATGAGGGCCACCTTGCCGGAGAGAGCACGCACCATGTTAGGCGAGGCGAACGACCGTACCACGTCTACCTTTGTCGCTGCGACCAGCGGCACGGAGGGAGGGGTTGTCGACGCGGAGGAAAGGAAATACTTGCGCCTTGTATGCAGATTACGTCCTCAGGTCGCCGTCGCGTCGTATCCGCATGATCGTCCGGCTCGTTAGCGTATTCGTCCGCCCATGCAAGGTTTCTCCGTGGCGTCGTTCAAATCGTATTGTCGTCCATCGCCTTCGAGCTCGAGAGTGAACAAGAGAGACGCAGCTGTGTCCTCGCTCTAGCTCTCGCGCCGTACTTGTGACGTTCTGGTCTTTGCAACGCACCTCCCTGTCAGCGTGTCGCGTCGGAGCGTCGTCCTATCGGTTTTGGCGACCCCTTCACAGATCTCAATTTCACCCGACGCCGCCTGCACCACGCCCGTTGTGTCGTCTCTACTCACTCCGTCGCATCGCCTTTTCCCACTCCGACGCCGCGCCGCCTCCACTGACAGCTGAGAGGACAGAGAAAAGGACGCACCGTCGCCTATAGTGTACACAGCCGTTGTCTATAGTGTACGCACCCGTCGCCCAAAGTTGAGTCCGTCTAAGGCGTGAAGTCGTGAGAAATCTGGGTCGAGTTCATGGTTGCGTAAGACGACTTTTGATGTAGAGGAAGAGCAAGGGTGTTCTTGGTAGATAGGTCGTTACTATCGGCCGTCGCATCATTGTTTGCAGGTACTTCGGAGGCGAAGGTCGAGCTCGAAGGCTGTGGGTCTTCATGCCTAGTCGTCAGCAGCAAGGGCTCTTCGCGCGGTGGGAGCATGGCCTTCGAATGCTGAGGCGCCGGAGATGGTGGGGGTGAGTGCTCAGGAGTTCGTGGCAACGACTTCTGAAGACTTCTTGGCGACGGTTGCCGAGAGTTTGATGACGAAGCGGTAGCCTCCGTCGGCGCTTCCTTGCGGCCAGCGCGGTCGTTATGATCGTCAGAAACCTCAGAGCCTCTGCTACGCACCCTCCTATGGGAGTTCGACCTTCCAGTACGCCCGCGAGGAACTGACCCGGGATGGCTACCGCTCCTCTGCGCACGATGTAGCAAGGCGTGCTCCAACGTCCCGAGATGGCGGCTGAATCCGTCTGCGATGCCGTCAAGCAACCGATGGAAGCGTCGAGATCGAGATAGAGTACGCCGCGATCCCGACCCGGATGATGCGCGTCTGCGAGCTTTTGCGGCGCGACGAGCTTCGCCGCGCAGATTTCTAAGAGAAGCGAACTGTACGCGAGGGAGGTGCAGGTTAGGAAGGTGCAAGCGAGGAAGGTGGGAGGCGCAAGCGCGACTCGGACCGTGCCGAGTGTATCGAGACGGAGTCGATATCTGCTATATCTCGACAAGAGCATGATTGAGCTCTGGCTGAGGAGCGCTCGCGTTGAAGCTGACGAAGTAGCTGACTACTATTCGACAGCGCCGTCCGATGATAGTGCAGCTGAGAGGACTCCAGATGCAGAAGCAGCGAGAAACGTCCACGCGAGCATATCCTGAAGAATGCGGCGAGCGCCGGGAAATGGGCGGAACCAAGAAGCACCAGCTCAATTGTTCCATTTCGGGAACTTGAAGTTCTCACACCTCCAGGCAAACAGAGGCATACACGCACCCACAAGCTGTCTGAGTGCCCCTCGCCCAACGTATCGGCGTGTTGACAGTAAGAAGGTCTGACAAGCTCGTAAGTAAGTTGGACAGCGTGTATATATGCATGTAGGCGGCGCAGTGGTCCTTTTCAGTCGTCTCGTTCGTTGTAACTTAGCCATCCCTCATCTGTTTCCCCCGTTGTCCCGCAACTAAAAGCCCATGAATGGCCTGCTAGGTGCTCTGGTTATCGAATCAGCGCGTGAGAGCGATGACTTGAGCCGCGGCGGCTTTCGGGACGGCCCGATCTTTTCCCCTCGACGTCGACGGCTCCTCCTTTCTAACGTCCCAAGCGACATGCTTCGACGCAACGCGCGAGTCCTTCTCCCCGCACACCAAAGACGACGGACACCCCTCCTTCGCAACATAAATTTCCTCCCGCCTCGACGCGAAGCGCGGTGAGTACTCCCGAGCGCCCTGACGATGCGATTCGGAAGAATCCTCTCGAGCTCCTCGACGGGACCCGGCCACCCCCGCAATCCAGCTTTTGATCCAGCTTGACGAGTGCGAGTATGGTGTACTTGACGAAGACAAATGCAGACCGACACAGAGATCGGCGTCAGCGAGAGGTTCACCATTGAGCAGCGAGATCGTGCTGGTGTTATCGTCCTCGTCGAGGGAGCCAGGGTCGTCGTTGACAGAGCCGCCAGCATAGTCGTCGAAGCCGCCTGGATCGTCGAGAGCGTCGCCAGAGACATAGTTGAGAGCGCCTTTAGCACTGTCGAGAGCGCCTTTCGCACTGTCGAGGCCACCATGATCCTCACCAAAATCCCTGACATCCCGGGCAACGCCACCAGCGGGCTCGTCATGGCCGCCGCCCTCCAATGCGGGCCAGTCGTGGGGCTCAGAATACTCGTTGAGGTGTGCAGAATACTCGTCGCAGTTCGGTGACGAGCGAGTTAGGGAATGACTAGTTGGACCGGCTACGGTTCCTCTTGCGGTCGGCTCTCCTCTTGCGGTCGAGTCTCCCATCTCCCTCACGTCTTCCGTCTCGCTGGAGGCTCCCGCCGCGCGGTGATCCTCGGTCGTGCTCGAGCCCACCATGTCTATCGCGCTTGATCCCTCCAACTCTATGGCACTCGAGGCGCCCCTGATACTGAGACCCGAGCGCCTCTTCGCCAGGTCCGGCTTGAGCAGCTCCATCGCCCGACGGACGAGGTCCTCGAGGGCGGGCTTGCTCAAGGAGCGGAGGCGACGAGGATCTAGGGATCCAGCGACTCGTTTGACGAGGGAGCAAACATGACCAAAGTCTGAGGAGCGAGCACGCCCGGGGTCTAAGTAGCGAGGGCGACCAGGGTCCAAGGAGCGCACCGGGCGCCTGATAGCGTCCTGCAAAAGTACTTTCCACCTTCGATCTTGGCTCGAAAGGTGATAGGTGTACTCGGGGCGTGATGCGCCGGAGGACGAGAGAAGGGGGGCTTCGGAGGAAGAGGCGCTGGACAACGAATGACGGTATGCGTTAGAGGTTGAGACATAAACATCATGAAAGGAGAAGGTCGAGCCACGGTGATGGTATTCCGCGCGGCGAAGCTGGTCGGACGGGGTGCCGTATGTCTGTGATAGAGGTCCAGTCTTAAGTGTTTGGGATAGAGGTTGGTCGGCTGGTCGGGAGGCGGAATGACCGCTTAACGGGCATGTAGAAGAGCAGCGGCAGTTGTGGTATATGACCGGGGAGGTCGACGAGTGGTCCGAGGCGTGCCCTGAGGAAGGGATGCGGGACGTCACTGAGTAGTCCAAGGACAGCGATGGATGATCGGAGGCGTGCCAGGAGGGGATGCGTAGGGTGTCGTCCGGTTGAGTGCCGCGCTTGTGGTCATATTGAATGCGACGACCGTTGGGCATGGTGCGGCGCTCGCTAGCTTGAGAGCGCACAAAGAGGTCCACGGTAATACAGCAGGTTGCCTATTTGCGGGTGACGAGGAAGTGCGGTGGACGAGGCTGATGCGTCCACAGGCTGCAGGCGATGTCAAGTCTACAAACGGGTGAGCCTGGCGCGGTCGCCGACGCCGACGTACGTACGTAGACAAGGACAGAAGTACGCGGTCGAAGAGGGCGGAAGTACCCAGTCAAAGAGTGCGGAAGTACGCCAAAGTACGCGCGGGCAGAAATACGCAGAGCAACGACAGCGCCCCCGAAGGCGAAAACGACAGCGCCCCCGAAGGTGAGAACGACAACGCCCTCGAAGGTGAGCGCCCGGCTATATATCCCAGTCAGTACAATAGCACAAAGCAAGGAAGGAGCCGCGTACCGATCTGCTTCTCGTATGCTGCACGCCCGGCGCCAAAATGCGGCACGCCCGGCACCAGAATGCGGCACGCCTGGGCGCCAATCTGATCACCACTCGTTCGGGTACCGTCTTCCTCTTCTGGTGCCTCCCCCTCGCTTTCCGGGCCTGGCTCCGGCGCTTTAACCTCGCTTCGACGCTTCACCCTCGCTTCGACGCTTCACCCTCGCTTTGACGCTTCACCCCCTTTGGGCGCCTACCCCGTCCCGCACAATTGGCATCGTCGCGGAGTTCTGTGCTCATTTCGTATCAGTAGGCGGCGGCCTTACAGATCACCATCATGGGTCATCGGCGGGTGTCGCGAAGCGCTCAACTTGATGGACCCCGCACCGTCAGCAGTCTGAAGAAGCAAGCACCGTCAGCAGTCTGAAGATGCAAGACTCTCAAAGAACCCCAGGATCCATGCGAAAAAGCAAGCCTTGCCCATATCGGGGTTAATGGTAAGGCATGGCATGGACTTTACATCGGATCCACACGTACCTGGAAAAGTGTGGAAAATATCCTGACGTGTGGCGCACGCGAGTTCTTTTCTTGCTCGTGAAGGCGCTGACTTGCCATTCAGCGACAGTACGATCGAGACTCCGAGTCCTTGCCTCCCATCCCCGTGTACACTCAGGTCCGTCGCTCTCCAAGTTCGTCCTCGTGTAGACCCCTCGCGTCGCACGTGTTCATCCATTTTAACGCCCGAACACGCATCCGTGAAAGCGTGGCGCAGATCTCGGTGACCAGGTCAACAAGGTTCAGCCGACATACCGTTCCTCATGGGGCCCGCTCGTCGTCAGCCAGCAAGCCAAGACACTCGGGTAATGCCGAAGTCCATCCGCCATCCCAGTCCAGTGATTCGTGCCAAATCGAGCGAAGACAAGGTAGCACACCAAATTGGGGGAAGACAAGACGCACTGCGTTCAATTGTTCCGCTTCGGGAAACGAAGGGTGAGAACTAATAACGTGATCGCGTGAGGAAAGATACACATGGACCTACAAGTGTCGACGTTCACCTCTGTTGGGACAGGAGGCACCACGGTCGCCGTAGATAGTGGCCCATATATATGAAGGCTTAGATATGCTTGAAAGCTACAAGGGTCCATCTGCATTGGACAAGAGCTCGAAGCGCCTGCGTTGGAATAAATCCGACTCGGAGGCGGCGTAAGATGTTGGTGATATTTCGCGTGCGATAGCTGGGCGTGCAGAGTAAAGCTGAGTCAGGGTGTAAGTCCATGAGATGCGAGATGCGAACTTGAGGATGAAGGGAATATTCCGCAGGTGGTCAAGCGTCCGCCGCTCCAGCTAATGCGTGACCTTGAAGATCGTGTCCGCCCTAAGGAATTAACTCAGCTCGCGTGCAGTATAGACAAGAAATCATTTCGCTCACGGAAAAGCAACCCTTCCGCCCGTGTCGCGCTCGATAACCAGTAGCTGGGTTCCCTAAAGTCGAGGTCGATACCATTTACCAGCGCAGTAAAATCGAAGGACTTACGTCCGCGAGCCGCTCGATCGCCACCACCGTGCCGAAAACGGTCTGTGAGGCGGCGGACCAGTACCAGACTCTGTCGTTGACCTAGCAGAGGTGAGTATACGTAAGTGGGAAAGGGGAGGAGGAGGCCGCGTGGGGGTCAGAGAGATAGTTGTGGAGGTGAAGGAATACATGGATGAGAAGAACAAGTTGTACGCACGCAAAACGGGGTCATCGTCGAGTAGTTTCCTGGTGTTCTTGAGTAGGATGGGGCTTAGGGGTTGTGAGATGTAGGATTTCGCTGCGAGTCAGGATTTCTCTGAGGTGCGGACATCCCGAGTGCAGTCTGCAGCATTTTATAGGGCAACGCTGCGGCTTTTGTGCACGGCGACAAGAAGGATGCAGCCACCCAGATCCGTCGGATGCAGGTCCACGGACCCGGAGGATGCATGGTTTTCTCGATTTGCAGGACTCTTGAATACCTCCCGACTGCGGCGGCGCCACTGTATACCTCCCAAAGAGATGCGGGGCCATTATGACTTCCCATAGGACGCAGGGCCCGGACGTATTTAGGACAAAGCGGCGGAAGGAGCACAAAAGACCAGACGACGCAGCATGAAGGAGCGGAGGCAAATACAAAGCAAACTCCCGGTCATCAATGCAAGAAGTAGAGACGGAAGCAAAATCCCTTCGCACTGACCGGCCGGTGCGAAAAGTACTGACCTTCCAAATTTTTGCCTCTTTCCGACAAAAAGTTGGCCTGATCCTAGGTGCGTTCCACCTAGTCCTGGAATGCGCCGTCGCAGGGAGCCTGAGTAGAATCAATCTAGTGCTGCCAGGGAGCAGCGGGTGCTCAACGCACCCATGGCTTGAATATACGCAGCTCCGCGTTGTCGTCCAGGTCGCCCCTACGTTGCCGCAAATGTCGCCTGAATGTTGTCGGGGATCTAGCGCCGGTGTTGTCGTCCACGTCGCCTTGCAGATGCTGACATCCATATCGCTCTGGTGCGTCGAAAGTGCGCAGAAGCGATGCGGCCTTGTTTTTGTTCCGGCGTTAGCGTCGTACCTCCGCCAACGGCATCGGCTACGCGTCGTTCCCAACGGCGCCCTCGACAGGCCGCCCCCGACGACGCCGTCGAGGCGTCGCGTTCACTGATCCCATCGAGCCCCTCCACGAACCCATCGGGCCGTCACCCTAATCGGTCTCGCATGCACGGCAACTACGCAGGAACGAGGATCCGGAGGACCCAGCTGCGCTTACAGGATCCGGAGGACTTAGCTGCGCTTACAGCGTGCGGCCAGGATTCCTCTCTGAGAGGCGGGGTGGGGGAAGGGGGAGGGGTGGGGGGACGTCGAGCATGGAATAATATATCAGTGTAATGCGAATGGAGAACGGGGATAATAAAGAGCGTCTTTCTCCTCTTCCTCGCGCTCCTCTGCGCTTGCACGTCGCCTGCCGGTCCTATCTTGCGAGGGATACGAAGCATGGAGTATATTAGTGCAGTGCGGATAACCAACGCAGAATTGATCGTCCAGACACTCTACCGACCTCGTCTAGAGCTCCCCTCCCCGCGTCTATGACGTCTCCTTCCCCTCTTCTCTCGACGTGCCCTCTGCTCTCGCCTCCCTCCTTTCCCTCATCGCGTCTGACACGGGTGTTGGGGATGTCGCCTCTGCGCTCGCTTCAGATGTGGATGAGATAGTGGACGATGTTGACGTCCCATTGGGCGAAGATGATAGCCCTTCCTTAGTCCCCGGCACCAACCCCACCCTCGGCAACTTGACAGGATCGCCCTCGAACTCCGCCCACCCACCTCGGAGCCCGATCTCGACGACGCGCTCGAGGATGCGCGTGAGTTCGTCGTTTCTGGGAGGCGGGGTTAGTAAATGATTGGGGAACAGTCAGCACGAAGGTCGAGGACAAGAAGAGGGGGTGGGGCAAGGTCAGCGTCGAGAACAGCGATGGAAGACGGAGGCCGAGAGAGAAGGTGAGGGAGGACGAGAGAGAAGACGGAGAAAGTCGAGAACAACGATAAAAGACGGGAGAGAGACGATCAGTACGAAGGAAGAAGACAACAAGAGAAGACAGATAAGCGAATGAGACGTGCAGGAGGGCGCCCCTCGCGCCTTCGCTCGAGCATGCGTCGCCCTGCTCGACGACGTACGACCCTGCGCCTCAACCAGAGATGCACACCTCGACAGGGCATGCACGCCCCCCCTGTGACAGAGAGAGCGTACGCCCCGCCTCCGGCCTCGCACACCACCCCTTCTCGACAGCGGGCCACCCCATCCACAGAGGCCTCACGCACCGCACCGACCCTTCACCCCCTCACATCGCCCCCACCGACCCTTCACCTCCCTCACGAGCAGACCTCCCCTCTCCTCCCCCCACCGACCCCTCTCCTCGATCACGAGCAGACCTCCCACCTCCTCGCGCGGCCGCCCTCCATCACCCGGCCTCCCGCCACCCCAGGGGGCACACCTTTCCCTGCGATGCACTCCTTCCCTGCGATGCACAAGCGAAGATCCTGCGGCGCACAAGCGAAGATCCTGCGGCGCACAAGCGAAGATCCTGCGGCGCACAAGCGAAGACCCTGCAACGCACAAGCAAAGACCCAGAGCCGAACGGGGCGAGGGAAGCGTAGGGGAAAACGGTGGGAAGAGGCGAACGGGGCGAGGGCAGGGAAGGGAGGAAGGGGTGGGGGGAGGAGGAATGCGGAGGGGAGGGGAGTGGAAGCAAGAGGAAGGAGAAGGGGGGAGGGGAAGGAAGGGGGCAGAGGAGGTGGGGGGAGGGAAGCGGGAAGGGCAGGAGGAATGCGGAGGGAAGGAGAGGAGGGGAGGAAAGGGGGGCTGGGGAAGCGCAGGCAAGGGAAGGGCGGAAGAGAGCGGGCATGACAGGGAGGGGCACGGCGCGCATGGCAGAATCCCGAACCGCGCGCACAGTGCGGATCTCTCCGTCCACACCCTCCCTCAAAAAAACCACCCTCCCTCGAACCCACTGCCCCTCCCCGCGACCCCTACCCTTCACTCTTCACATATCGAAACCCACAACCAAACGATCAAAAAACCGCAAAAAATCCAAACCGCACTCACCTCCCCCTCTCCTCCTCCCAGCCCCTCGCCACCTCCTGTACCGTCCCCTGCACCCGCTCGACGTCGGATTTGAGCGAGGCCACCTCGTCCCGGAGCGAGTCGAGCGCGTCGTCGACGAGGTCGCGGCGCTGGGGGGTGGGGTTAGTACGATGGAGAGAAGATTCCGTCAGAAAGAAGTTGGATAAAATTCCGTCAGGAAGAAGTTGGATAAGATTCCGTTAGAAAGAAGTTGGATACGATTCCGTTAGAAAAAAGTTGGATAAGTGGGTTTGGCGGCCGGGCAGACACGGTCTCGCCGTTTCCACGCGGCCAGCACCCGCGCCTCCACCAGACGCGCGAAAGCCCTTCGCCCCCACGCGCGC
>JAMQCK010000915.1:0-14061 GCA_024196135.1 Pleurotus ostreatus/Saccharomyces cerevisiae fusant | reverse complement strand
GTGTGGACTTTTGGCTGTCTTGTTGTCACGCTTTGTAGGTCCAGCGTGACGGTGACTGATCGCGCTCCTGATGCACCCCTAAGCGCTAATTAGCGCCTTACCTTTGTACTTCCAGCATCGTCGACGCGATGTCCTCAACCGACGTCGCCCCGGGCGCCTCCGCGCCGCAAGTACCACCTGAAACATCGACTGCGCCAACAATCGCTCCCGCTATGGAAGAAGTCAATGACGATCTGCTACAACGCCTCCCCTACGAGATCCTGACCGATGTCATGATGCGCCTGGGTTCACCGCAGTGGGTGCTCGCGGTCGCGCGCACCAGCCAGTACTTCTGCAACACTCTCCTGGACGAGAAGTCGCAGGGGATATGGAAGACGAACAGGCAGGCGGTGGGTCTCAAGGATCCGCTACCCATCCTCACGGAGTCGGCGTACGCGGCGTTCGTGTTCGATGGGGGGCCATGCGAGGTGCGTGGCCTATGTTGTCTTGCTGAGTCCAAATACTTACCTGTTGGGCAGATATGCAAGAAGCATACGGACAACATGTATACGTCGTTCGCGATTAAACTCCGCCTCTGTAATAGGGTGCGTTATACGACCTATCACCTCCCCTGGAGTTTGCTCACTTCCCTCTATAGACGGAATGCCAGACGGAGATGCGCAGGTCTGTCCTTTTCCCCCTCCAATTATGCCTTTCTGTAACTAGGCTTCAGCAACATCACCACCACGAACGGCGATCAAGTCGACAACGCAATCATGTCGTGGACGCCTTCGATGGAGGATCACGCTTGGATGGGTGGTGAGTTGTGTTTCTTCCCCCTTTTTGAGTTGTGTGTCTTTCTCCTCTTCAACTTTCACTGACAACCTGCTACAGAACTGACCAACATCAACTACTGTACGCCTCCCGTTCCATCTGCCTCGAAAGATTCTTACATCCCCTGTAGGGCCGACTTTCCGAGCGCGCCTTCGCACTGTCGATTATCGCGCAGCGCAGCAGGCATTCACCATCGAGGCGGCGGCTCACTCTGCGACGTCTACGGAAATTGTAGCTGAGTCTAAGAGGGTAAGCACTTGACTTGCGAGGCTCTTCTGGTCACGCTAATGGTGCTGTCAATGCAGAGACATGCCAATGAGATTGAACAAAATCAGCTAGCTATGAAGGTATGGCAGCCTTGGCTACGTCGACTGTTCCCTTGTTGACCCGACGCTTCCAGTTTGCCGTTGAGCTTCAGTTATGGAAGAAGCAATATGCAGCCGCTGGTCAGGCAGTGAAGTTCTCGAATCACGAATTGTGAGTGATTCGCACACAGTATGTCAGTCTCGCTGACCTCTCGCTAGCTCAAAGAAGTTCGCCAAACAGGAAGGCTTCGAATACTGGGATCTATGCGCGACGGAGACTTACAAGGCCCTCCTCCGCCACAAGACCATGGTCCACGAGCGCATCACCGAGGACGACGCCAAGGCGCACCTCTTCGCCATCACCGCCGAACTCACGCGCATGCGCACGCGCCGCGACAACCGCAAGGCCGAAGAGCAGCTCCGCGCGAACCGCGCGACCGTCGAGAAGCACTACCACGGCTACTGCGCGCGCGAGGTCATGCCCTCCTGGCCGGCGTTCTGCGCGCTGCCGCTCATCGCGGAGCTCATGAAGACGGCGAGGGAGGTGAACCTGGCGAAGGCGCTGCGGAATCAGCCGCTAAGGGGCGTGCTGGAGGGCGAGTTGAAGACGTGGCGGGCGAGGGCGAGGGCGGCGCTCTGCGCGAAGGCGGGGCTTGCGGACGAGCTGCCCGTGAGCTCGCTCAGGGCGCATCCGGTGGAGCAGGTCAATGTGCGGTTTACGTGCGGGAAGTGCAAGGGGGTGCAGAGGAAGTATGAGTATGATGAGAGCTTGGATTTTGCGGGTGTGTGTGCGCATGTGTGTCCCGGTCAGAGCGGGGGGAAGAGGAAGAGGCATGAAGACACGACAGCCAACTTCGATAACTTCGTCTTCGACGTGAAGGTGAGTGCGAGTGATATGGTGGCTCTGAGGGACGCTAATAATCCTGTAGGCCAGTGAAGCGATGACGGAGCTCGTGCGCGCGGCCGGACTCGATCCGTCGCGCAAGGATTGTGCGGCGTCGCTGAAAGCGGTGGGCAGCGAGCTGCTCTGTAAATCGTGCGTTCCGCCAGTGGTTTTGCACTATTCGAGTGTTGTAAGTAGCGTCGTCGCTGGAATCATAGACATGTTGCTTATTCCAACCCCCTTCAGCTCGGACACGCCCACCGTCACGAACACATGCAAGTTGAGCGCATCCCCTCCCAAGATGCCATGGCCCGCCGCTCCCATCCCATCGTTCCCGGCCTCACGCGCGCACTCCTGCATCTGCAGAAGCCGCAGGGCAAACTGCGCCAGCTCAGTAACGCGAAGGAGTTCAGTTGCCGGCACTGCGCGAATGGCGCTGTAGGGGATGGAGAGGGCGTTGTCTGCGACAAGGGGTGCGGGCGGTCGTTCCCGACGAGGAAATTGTTGAAGAAGCACTGGGCGTTGCATAAGGTGAGTCTTCTTTGCGGATGCAAATTTGGTGAGACTCTCTGCTGACGAGAGGTTTGCAGAACGGAGGATGCGCGGACGACCCTATGGGCGATGCTGCGATCGCATCGACTTCAACTTCTGCCGCTGCTCCTGCCGCTACTGCCCCTGTGGCCCCAGCTGTTGAAGGGACCGCCGATGCACCCGTGCAGGCGGAGAAGCCGAAGGCTGGACCTCGTATGTTCAACTTCAATGGGATGCGATCCCATCTCGCCGAAAAGTAAGTGTTATGAGATGATTTTGCGTGTGCTTTGCGGGTTTGCCGCTTGTTCTGTGCTTGAACCGTGCGCGTGATAGCCCCAGCGCGTGCGGCGACGGCCTCTCAGCGAGTGCGGCGGCGGCCCTCAGCGCGTGCTCTGAAGGTCATCAGTGTGTACTGTAACTGACGGTGCTCCGCAGGCACCAAATCGCCTCGATCCGCGACGAGGACTACGAATGTCACCGCGATGCGCGCCAGCTGAAGAGCATCATGCAAGCGGTTAGGGAGCAGTCGTCTGCGAAGAAGCCGGCGGCGCGGAGCTGTGTGGCGGCGTGAGAGTGCGGAAGTGCACGGCGGGTTGTGATGCTGCCAGAGGTGTTTTTCTTCTGAGCTTGTTGTCTTGTCTTCGTTCTGCTTGATCTATCCTACAGTGTACATTCTGAATCTGAACTATTGTTTGCGTCTTCACCGTTCACATGCTTCGCGTGTCCCATCGACCTACCAGACTGCTTCCTGCACGTCAGTGTCCAAGTCATCCAACTTTCGCACGCCTCGACTCGGTCACTTTCAACATTGTCCCTTTCTCTCACTGAACTCTCACTTGCCATTGATGGACCTACGGTACCGTTCGCGTTGGCGTCCGCACGTTGATAAGCCCCAGCATTGCTTCGCGTCTCGCGCGACACTTCTCAGCATGTGAGTGACGTCGTCCGCACAGAAGAGCCCTCGCCATATGGCCACTAGCTGATTTCCCTTTTCAGCATGAAAGGGACGCTGAGGCTCCCACTAGAGTTGAACAGACCTTCGTCAGCTCCAGTACCGGTACTACATTCACTCGTGACGACGGTGTTTGGGAAACCTGCGGCATCGACCTGTCCTCGAGAGCCATCCTGCACCTTGCGACGATGCGCCCCGTTCCTCGTACCGGGGCCCTCGGGACCATCTAACGTGCGCCGGCCGCACTGGTACCCAAAGAAACATGCAGGGATGCGGTATCAATGTGACCTCGGGCTTCTACAGGGAGCCTTCTATCATCACGCCGACGTGGTCCCGTGTCCCCTCTGATGAAGACGGGTGATAGAAGCACGCTTCGAGATCTTATAAAGCGCGCCCCGTCGCGTTCATCTCCTCGAGCTCGCTCTCGCTTACTCCTTCGCGATGATCAGCTCGTCGCGCCTCGCACTCGCGCTCTTCGCAGGGGCACCTTTCGCGCTTGGTGGCAATGTGCAGGCTCCGGGCCTGCAGCTGCCTGAAGAGTACTATGCGCAACGCGAGATCGTGAAGGGCATGTTCACGTCGAGCTACGAGGCGTACAAGTGCGTTTGCGGTCTTCGATCACAGAGCGCCTTCTCACCGTGATGCAGGAAGTACGCCTGGGGGCATGACGACCTAACTCCGGTGCGGGACGGGATGAGGTACGCGTCGAGACGCGTCGACTTACGCGAAGCAGGTGTCCAAGAACTACACGGACAGCAGGAACGGATGGGGCGCCTCCCTCGTCGATGCGATGCCCACCATGGTGAGCCCGCTCCCGCTCCCGCATCTCATGATAACGCAGCTAACTTAGATATCTCCAGTACATCATGGGGCTCGATGTGAGCGTCCTTCACCGCCGTTACGGCCGCACCTAGCTAACCAACTCCAGGACCTCTTCCACGAGGCCGTCGACTACGTCAGCGGGGTCGACTTCAGCGAGTCGAAGACCGACGACACCGTTAGGTCCGTGGACGCGATGTGCTGAAGCCTGGTGTGAAACTGATGATGAGCGGGCAGCATCTTCGAGAGCTCCATCCGCTACGTTGCGGGCATGCTCAGCGCGTACCAGCTGAGCGGGGAGCAGGACGATGTGCTCGTGGAGAAGGCGAAGCAGCTTGCGGACAAGCTCATCCTGGGCTGGGTGGACGTGAGTTCGCATCTACGCTGGTTCTCGAGCTTGTGCTAAGGTACTGATCAGGGCAATGCGGTACCTTACGGGTATGTGAACTTCACGAGTGGCAAGCCTGTGGTGGACACAGTAAGCCCTTGTTCCTCACCGTTCTCTGTTGAGATTGACATGTGCTAGACCAACATCGCGGAGGCCGGCACGGTAAGCCTTGGAATGTCCGCGTCCCAGATACTAGATAGCCCTGACACGATTTCAGCTCACACTCGAGTACTACGAGCTCTCGCAGTACACCGAGGACGACACCTACGCGAAGCTCGCCGAGGGCTCCGCGAAGCAAATCATGAACACCGTACGTTCCCGCCCCTGGCAGCCTCAGAAGGCTCTGACCGAACATTTACAACATCCAGGCGCCGCCGCTCCCTGGTCTCCCCGCGCAAGGGTACGACCCAGCCAAGAACGCCTTCGTTGGGGGTTACGTGGTAAGAAGCAGAAGCCGGAGTCGCGCAGCGCAACGACTGGAAGCTTATCCTGTTCTTAGACATGGGGCGGCGGCTCGGACTCGTACCTCGAGTACCTCATCAAGTATGCCCGTCTGACGAACACGGATGACGATTCGTGGGCCGATGCGTGGTATACTGCGGTGGATAGTTCGATTCAGTACCTCTTGCGTGTAGGTCGCTCAACGAGCCTGTCCGTCCGTATACTAATCGATCCTCGCAGCGCTCGACGGTTGGCGACTGGCTCTACCTCGCGGACTACGACTCGTCCAAGAAGATTCGCCACATCAGCTCAGTGCGTTCTCGGCGGTTCTCAGGTTATATCGAGCGTGTACACTGATACGGTATACGCGTCCAGCACCTTGCTTGCTTCCACGGTGGGAACTGGATCCAGGGCGGACGGCTGATAGATAACGACACCATCGTCAACTACGGCCTCGAGCTCGCGGACGCCTGTTGGAACACCTACGCCAGCACTGCGTGAGTCCTCCCACACCAGTTTACTCTTGGCCTGAACTTGACCTATCCCTAACCCTCCCCAGCACCGGCATCGGCCCCGAGGTCTTCGCCTTCATCTCCTCCGACGGCAACTACACCAGCGCCAACGCCGTCATCTCCGACGCCGAGCTCGCCTTCTACAACGAGCACGGCTTCTACATCACCTCCGCGGACTACATCCTCCGCCCGGAGGTCCTCGAGTCGCAGTTCATCGCGTACCGCGCGACGGGGGACGAGAAGTATTTGAAGCGCGCGGCGAGCGCGGTGGAGAGCTTCAACAAGTACCTTGCCGTGAACGGCGCGTTCTCGGGGATCGAGGACGTGGACGACGAGCAGAGCAAGCGGATCGACGATACGGAGAGTTTTTGGTTTGCAGAGGTGTTGAAGTATCTGTATTTGATCTTCGACGATCCGGACCATATTAGCTTGGATGAGTGTGAGTTGGTGAGGTGTTTCGTGAATGCGTGTATGCTAACGATGATTTTTTCAGATGTCCTGAACACGGAAGCGCAGCCCTTCAAGGCGCCGCCGGCTAAGGACAAGTACGGCTCCGGCCAGTTGCTCAGCATGCAGGTCGAGTCGAGCGCGACGACGGGCAGCGAACTCCCCATCGTCAGCGCGAACGCCTTCATGCCCGTCTCAATCAACGATGCTATCGGTCTAGATGGGGCGTAGACACCATGACTGCGTGCACAAGGACGCGGTCATGCTCTCCTGGACCCAATCATGCCTTCATGGACACGATTGTGCACCGTAGACACCGTGATTATGCCTTCCATGGACGCGAGAGACATTGGACTATGGACCTCCCCACGTTCTCTTGTAGACGCAGCTTTCTTTCAGCATCCCCAAAGATGCCCCACTTTCTTGTATCCCTCCTATCCCTTTGCCTGCCTTCTTTCAGGACGTTGTAGTCGTCAATCAATAAATGCAGTGTACAAGCGAGTTACTGCTTCAGTGAGACTAATCGCTCGTAGGGCAGGCTGGCGCTGAGTTTGAACCAATATCCAAATCACGACCTACACCCAGAAACGGTAGACGAAAGAGCCCGCGTATGATGGCAACGACGCGTTATACGTAGCGACGCAGAAGATCGAAGTTCTCGAAGGCATTGTGATGACTCGGACAGCATAGCGAAAGCAGAACGAAGAGCGAAGACAGCGAGCGAGAGCACGATAGCGTAGCGGAACAAGAAGCCACAGATCATCCAGTCGTCAGAGCAGCGAGAGCATTCTTCATATGATTCGTGAACTCCAGGAGTCGAGCGCGCATACGGTCTGTAAATTGGTGAACCCGGTGAGCCAGCGCCCGACGGGTACCAGCGTACCGACGAGGGAAGCATTAGGGGACGTGCCTTGTTCCTTCTCGACCTCCATGATGTCTGCAATCTTCTTCTCGTAGTTTCCAACTGCATTCGCGCTTTCGTGCTTCGGGCGCGCGGCTGCCCACGCATGGCTCTCCATGATGAGGTCTAGCATGAGGCGACCGAGTTCTGGTAGAATATGTGAGCATATATGCAGTTCTTTGAAGGCGAATGCACGCACCACCCTCGTACGTCTGATCGCGGCCCGTCTCCTCCTCGAAGGGTCCGACGATGGCAGCTTGATGGTCGAAGGGAGGAAAGCGGTCCTCGACGATCTCGGATATTGCGCGCGATTTCGTAGTCGTTGATCCGTTCGGCTGAGCCTTCGAAGAGAACGTCGGCGCGTCTTGTTCTGACTTCGTAGTATCTGGCAGCGTAGAGGGGTCTGAGGACGACGCCTGAGGAGACTTGCCCATGGTGGGGATGGGATGGCGGGAAGGAGCAGAATGCCGTGTCACTGTCACACACGCGTCGCGACGCGTCACCGGTTCACGCGAATTGCCGAGATGAAGATAGTACAAAATGCGATTGCTATGCGGTCATGATATAGCGATGCAGCAGAGCAGCAAAGCAGACAGGACGAGGGGGGCACGAAGATACACGGACGCACAGCAGGGATAGTAAATAGCAAGATAGGGAGGATAGGCGCCGCCTTGAAATCGTACATCACGTCTGCCTAGGAATACAATGCGCCGTCTCCCCGAGCACTGTCTCGTATACAGGTGTGCAGCCGCCGGCCTGCGTTCCGGCGTACTGCTGCCTGACCTGTCTCCGTCGTCGTTTAGTCGAGGGTCGCCTCAGCCGGCTTCGCGGCCTCCTCGACGTCGAAGTTGTCGACCAGGTCCGGCACATCGTCGTCGTCGTCGTCATCTGCCGCAGCGTTCGGCCTTTGCTGGCCCTGCTGGAGAGACTGGTAGGACTCGGCGAGCTTGCGGAGGGACGCGAGCGAGTCGGGGCCGAGTTGGTTGAGGATGCCGGGCACGAGCTCGGTGAGCTCCTTCAAGTGCCCGGTGCCGTAGATGGCGAAGGTGTTGGCGGACACGGCAGCGTGCACTAGGGGGAAGACGTCGCGTCAACGGAGACGCGCCCGATCGACGGGAAACGGGCCGCACCTTTCGGGGCGCTAAAGTGCAGGACATGGCCGTCTTCCCGGAACATGTTCACCTCCTCGACACCCGCGATGGGCTGCACGTTGAGCTTCTTGAGCGCCGCCTGCAGCTTTTTGTCGTCCTGCGCCGCGGAGGCCTTGGGCTTGCGGACGACCTTTCGGCGCATCGTCCCCTTGCCGCCTGCGTGCCGACGAGTGCGAGTGAGCGATCTGCGCGCGATGGCCGCGTGCGACGGTGGTGTACACACCGATCTGGGTCTTGGCCGCCGCCGCCTTCAGCTTCGCCAGCTTGTCCGCGTCCATGTTCGATGATCTCGTCGCTGGTGCGCGTTTTGGGAGGTCTGTGTGGACCGTGGAAATAAGGTTCAAGTAGAGTCCAACGATCTTGCCAAGCAGGCGCAAATACGGGGACTCGGCAAACGCCGACTCCTCCTCTTCCCGACCGCGATGGCGAGTCGAGTCACCCTTACTAACTCGCTCGCTACCTATCCGTCGCCGCTGCGAACCCGGCCCGGGAATCTTCTGTATATAAAGGACTTGCACAATAGACGAGCTATCCTTCATCGCCCATCATGAGCGCATCAGCGAAACCCACCTTCTCTATTCGCGCCGCAGAGCCCAAGGATATCGTACGTGGGTAGTAGCGCCCGTCTCTTACTGATCACCGACTTTCACTAGGATGTTATCCTGCAAATGATTATCGAGCTGGTCAGTATCATGAGCTTAAGGCCTTGCCATTCCTGACGCTTCCTTCAGGCCGTCTATGAAAAGGAGCCCGACGCTGTCAAAGCTACCCCTGAGTTGGTGAGCAGCTTGCATGTTATCACCGGGATTATTCCTCAGCCGCTTGCTACTTTCAGCTCAGGAAGAACCTCTTCGAAGACAAGTACGCCAACGCCATCCTCGCCTTCTCTGAGGAAGGCCAGCCGATAGGCCTCGCGCTCTACTTCTTCAACTTCTCGACGTGGACGGGGCGTCCGGGCCTCTACGTGAGTTCTCCGTCTATCCGTCTGTCAAACTGCAGAAGATTGACCGTCTCCATCGCTCAGCTCGAGGACCTCTACGTCAAGCCTGAATTCCGTGGCTCGGGCGCAGGCAAGGCCCTCTTTGGCCGGCTGGGTAAGATTGCCCAGGAGAAGGTACGCTCGTTCCCTTCCTACCAATTCTCTGCTCTGATCTAACACCGCCTCGACTAACAGGGCTGCCCCCGACTTGACTGGTCAGTGCTGAAGGTGCGTTTTCGTGACGCTGTCTCTTTCGAGTGTTACTATCTCTTTCGAGTCTCGCCGTCTTTGCCGAGTCTCGCTGCCCTTCTCGAGCTTCGCTGTTCTTCTCGAGGGGATTTAAGTAGGCCTTGATACTCACCCCTCTTATCGCTCCAGTGGAACCAGCCGTCGATCGATTTCTACGAGAAGGTTCTGCACGCGAAGCCGATGTCGGAGTGGTTGGGGATGCGGCTGGAGGTGGATGGGATCGAGGCGCTGAAGAAGTTTGATACTAGTGTGTAAGGGGTATGTGATTTTAAGAACGCTGCCTACCTATGGTTACCATTGAAGCGTTCTGACATTCTTCTACAGGTAATATGGATAAACTGAGTTTCATATAAGGTTCAGGAAATGTACAAGTATAAAACAAACGCGCTAGCCGTTCCGAGCCACACCAAAGGCTCGCTTCAGGTCGCTACAGCAAGTCCTTACGACGCAAAATGCTCGACCGACTACTGGTCTGCATCTTCGACGTCTGAGTTAGGTTCAGTCTTCACGTCGTCGTACACCTGCTTCCCCACACTCTGACCCAGGCGAACAATGACCTTGGCCTGCGAACTTGTGCCCTGCTTCACACCGGTGGGAACACGTGTCGGGGCGGCAACAGGCAATTCATTCGCCTCCAGCACGTTCAACTTTGCATTATTGCGATTTCCAAACGGAGCGGGGACCAAATGTGGAGATTGTACTGGTGATTGGGCCAAAGCACGCCCTTGAGCAGCATCTTGAGCAATGTTCGGCTTCGGGGCCCGAGTTGGGGAAGGCTCATCGACGCCCACGGCGGAAGAGTTATCGCCTTGTGAAGACATGACCGATGGTGATGGAGTTGGCAAGGCGAGCTGCAGTGGCGTGCAAGTTAGGGTAATTGGAGTGCTGATTCTCTTGTAGGACGCACGACCTTCTTATACACTCGAGTATAGGGAGCGCCACAATTCCTGGGCGAGGTTTTGTGGCAAGGCCCCGACTTCTGGTTCTTTTGCGTTGTCTGTTCGATCGCTGAGAAGCCGAATCATAAACGAAGCTCTTCCTCGGTTCAAGACTGTCATTGTTCCTCAAAAGGCACCATTGCGAGACATCAGCGCCTCCAAGGCGTTACCGTACTCCGAGACGTACATCAATGCAGTAAGTCCGGTCCATCGTCCTTACAGTAATGAAGCTAACACAACTAAGCAGCATGCCAAAGAACAATGAAGGAGCGTGTATATAAGCGTCCCACAATCGCGCTGTCCATCTGGGTCCATCAACAAGGTCCGCTCCGCTCACTGGCGGATCTGGTCCTCAACGTCCTGCCGAGCAAACCAACTGGAGTCGGATGACTCTGACGAGTAATCTGACTCTTCGTCGACATTAGCAGCTTCGCTATCCTCTGAAATGGCGTTCTGTTCCACACTGCGCCCTTCTGCGGCGCCGTTCCTACCTTCGAACTCGGCCTGGTGCCCTCTGATGCCGGAAACAGGGACCTGGGTGGAGGAACCAGCACCGGGAAACGCCCGCGAGTCGAAGTCCTCCTCGGTCGCATCACGCTTGAGCGCGCGTCCTCGCCTTGGAGAGGCTGGAAGAGAAGGCTGCACTTGCTTCTCGGGCACTCGATGATAGGCTGTGATCGAAGATCCTGCGCTCATTGAGGCGCGCGCCAAGCGCCGTAGGTTCGCTCGATCCTGCGCACGTCGTGGCTTGGGCGCAAAGCGACGAACAGCTTGAGCCGGCGCAGGCCGCGCTACCGTGGAGCCTTTAGAACGCGCAGGCCTGGAGGCTGTAGTCTGCGTCGGCTTGGAGGCGACAGACTGCGCCGGCGGAGGGGCCACAAAAGCCTCTTGAACCGGCTTGGTGGGAGCCTCATAGGACGACTCTCCATCGACAGACATCGCAGAATCCTGCGAAGACTGGTTGGGGTCGATGGACATTGCCGGGGACGACGTGCGCGCCAGCTTGCAGTGCGCAGTCGTTGCAGCAGGCGCATCGCACGCTGATTGCACGTCGTCGATGGACATGGCGGAGGAGGACTTGGACAGGAGAGTCATATCTGGCGGCGAAGGGGACGGTGCGGGTGAGTGGGCTCAGCGGACGCGGACGAGGAGTTGGCGGGTGTACTGATGACACTGGCAGAGTCGGACGTGCAATCCCTGCGCCTTATATCTGGCGGGCGCCCTCATCGAAGCGCGGGAATCCATCGCGAGGCTGGGAGCCGGCCGGCTTCACGTCCATTGTGCGCCCTCGTCTCGTCGCCAAGGAGTGCCGAACACGTTCCCGAAGCCCTGAGTCGCAGCCTCAAGGCGCTATTGTTCGCTCAAGGGAAGAAGAAATGACAGGGTGATGCAAGGCAGTTCAAGGGAAGTTCGTCAGTGGGTCCACAATATGGGTAACGGTCTCGGAATGTTTCAGATACCACTGATTGTGGGCAGCGTGAATGAGTGTACCCTTGAGAGTTGACAACGTTTGCCCATGCAGGTGGGCGCAGGTAGAAGGCGGTCCGATACGCCGGACCGGTCTGATGCGGCCGCACGGCATATACCTGTTGACTTCGAACCACGACCTACAAGCAGCAAACACGTACCTCCCTCCGTATTTCCCACCTCAAGAGCCCACACGATGGATTCGGATGATGAGAGTGACCATCGGCTGGTTGACGGTAGGCCGCTCTCGACACCTCGAATTCAACATCACCGTTGATCCATTGCGAAAAGAATGCGACGGTCATCGCCGTCCGGACAAGCCAGTCGTGTACTTGAAACTGCTCGATAGAGAGATAGACAAGACCCTGGATTTAATGATCATCGACGGGTCTGGGCGTGTCTCTCCAACAGTACTGCTCGAGCGGCGGCGGCGCTGTCACGATCTTCTGAGTTTGCGGCACACGCAGCGCTTCTTTGCGGCGCTATCGGGCTTTTTTGAGGTTAGTAGCTATGAGATGCTTGAGGACTGTAAGTAACAGTAGTTTCAGGGCCAGCTTGATTTGACTGGGCGTCATCCGCCGCGGTTCGACCGCCTCGTTGCTCGACTCAAATACGTGTCCGAAGACTTCATGTTCGTCATGCGGCACTGCGTCGCCACGACAGAGCGTACGGAAGAGCTCGGCGAGGAGTCTGATCTCGAGGAAACTTCGTACGAGTTCGATCCTCCCTACCTCTGGGAGCAGTTCGTCACGAAGTGGCGAATAGGCACGATGATTGATTGTGGCGATTTCAGGGATATGCTCGGTTCGTATCATGTAGAATATCTCCCTGCCCAACGATGTACTCCTGACGTGTCCTACACTTCAGCCGACCTCAGGGCCGTCCGCGCGCGCCATCCCGGGGTGCCGAAATTCCAGCAATTATCGCTGCTTGATCTACCCTCCGAGCTTCTCGATTATATCATGAATCTATCGGACCAAGACTGTCTTGGGAGATGGAATCAGACGTGCAGCTTATTGCGCGAGCATGCGTCGAAATATGTTCGTTCGGTGAGCGCTTCACGAGCATGTACTTATGCATATTCATACTCATATGCCACCGTTGCAGCACTTGTGCTTTAGACTCATTGCGGATGACATCGACGTTGACGCCATACAACGAGGCATCCCGCCAGGACCTGAAAAAGTGGCCGAGGTACGCGAGCGTACGAGGGAAGCGGCACTGTTCTACCGGGACGTGCTAGTCAAGCGAATGCGCAAAACTATCAAAAGACCCCACTTGCTCGCCGCTGCTCGCTTTCTATACTTCAGCGAGGATTGGTCGCTGACAAATTGGCTGTCCTATCTGGATTGCGACTTTCCGGAACTCGTCGCGCCCTTCATTGAACCCTTAGTAGTCCTCATCCGTAATTTACCTCTCGAAGCCATCAGTTTTCGGGCTTACGGCCTCTCGAAACCCATCTGGAGAGCAGTGTGCGCTTCTGAGACGATACACACTCTTTATCTGGAAGCGGGAGGGATGTTTGGTTGGGAAACCGGGCCGTCTTGGTGAGCCACTTGGAATCTCTAGCTGGTAATCCACGTAAGATGCGCGTTGCTAATATTTGCTTCGCGACAGGCCAGATGCACCGGCTTTGTTCAATATACACCTCAAACGTTACCACAAGGTGGAGGGCGAATTGTTGTGGCAATTGTTGTCCAATACACCCAACTGCCTCTTCCTTCAAGTTATCGACAACCTCCCAGAGGACGGGAGCCCGATGCCTTTGCTCAGATGCGCAAACATCACACGGCTCTCCGTCGAGAACGTATGGGCGGAAACTCTGATTCCTCATTTCGCCGAAGTCATAGAGGGCGGATTCTGTCAGGGCATAACGCATCTCTCTATCATCACAGACCGTCCCGACATGACTTCAGACATTGCCCGTCGCCTCTTCGATGCGTTCCGTCACCTGCCGCGTTTAGAGTTCTTGCGTCTTACGGGTCTGTGCCACGCCCCTCCGGACCTCTTTGTGCACCTCAGCGAATGCGCTCCTGGGCTGCGTTCCCTATTCCTCCATTCCTTTTCTAGCGGCAGTTATCAGCGAGGCGACTGCTCGCGCTGGCCGTACCCGCCCTCTGAATATGCCCGTGCTTTCGGCACGTTTCCTCATCTGAACCTTCTCGGATTGAACATGGCGATCGACGACGCGCCATATCGAACACCATACTTCATGCGCCGAATGGAGATGGGCTACGAAGGCGCTGAAGTTGAGGACGCGAAAGCTCTGCGGCGGTGGCGCGCGA
>JAMQCK010000914.1:0-14070 GCA_024196135.1 Pleurotus ostreatus/Saccharomyces cerevisiae fusant | reverse complement strand
TGATGGGAAGGAAAGGAAGAATGCGTGAGGCGGGAAAGGGAGGAGATCCTGCGCATTGATGCGAGGCAGGACGGAGACGAAGAGGCCGATGTGCAAAGTACGGGGTTAAAAGCGCGCAACCATTGGACGGACGGAGATGTGGGACGGTAGCTGATAGACGACACGACACGGGAAGAAGTACGAGGCATGTGACGAGGAGGAAGGTGGGAGAGGGGACAGGAGCGCGCCGCGACACGGTCAAAGGGGAGGGGAGAAGCGAAGGAGAATTGGTACATGGAGGAAGGGGATGCGGACAGCACGGAAAGGTGAGTGAAAGGGTAAGGGGGTGAGAAAATGGCGCGAGGGCACCACACGAAGGTTCAAAGAAGTACTCACCGAGTGGTTGCACCGCCTCCGCGTCAGCGACTGAAGCGCGTACCCTTGACGTACATAGAGATCGACGACAAGGCGTAATCGGCGCTCGCACTTGTTGCCGTCCTGACGGCGCAGTGCGCGCACACCGAGGTCGAGCGCCATCTCGCTTCTTGTAGACCTATGACCGGGGTAGCTTAAAAGATTGGGAATGCGCTGTCGCGCATGGAGCAGGACAGAGGGCAGTAATGTTGCCTACAACATGGTGGTGGTTGAGAGCAAGATCGAGGGCGATCGAATTCTGCCACGTCAGCGTTTGTATACGTCATTCGGATCATCCCGAGTTTGTGGCGTCCCGGCAGAACCAAGCGTCAGAGCCAGACTTGGAGTTTGTACGTCCATGTATCTCTTCGTCCAACCGCGATCGCGCCGTGGCACCCTGCGAGAGCGATATCGCGAAACATCATATTCACCACGATAACGAAATCATCAGCATCACCCTTCGCTTTGCATGAGGAAAGCCGGTCGATCGAAGGGTGAGCGCGCAGGACCCTTCCCTTCGGAAACACCCTTTTCGCCCGCGACGGCATCCCCTGCGCCCTGGGCGACGGCTCTTCGCACCAGATTGCGCGTCGCACGGTAGTCCCTCGAATTGACCCGCTGTCAGCCCAAGCTTTCGTATTCTCGCTCGCTTCTGCGCCAGCTGCACTTGTCCCGTCCGCCTCTATGAGCATCAAAAGCAGATTCTGCAATCTCACCTTGTCCCTCTTCACGTTGCCTAGACTCGTCGCTAGATCCCCAGATGGGAAGGCTCCACCCTATACAAGATCTCTTTCTGGCCAATATCAGGCGTGGTTGCGATGCGTGCGCGAGATGTCGTACCGCTACGGGGGCTCTATACTTCCCCTTCTCCCTCTCCCCATACGGCTTCGCACATTTACCTCTATTACCTTACACTGTGCGTAAATATGTTCATCATTGTGGATATAGGTGACGCAAATCTATGCAAAAGTCCGCAAATCTTAGATGAACTTCAAGCGGGCCAGTCAATCTTGACCAATTTTCGCTTTGGACCGAAATTTGTTGTTATTTACATTCCTTATAGTCAACACTCGATGATTTGCATCAATTACCTATATACAGTTTTCCTGATGTATCATCCTCGCCTTAGTACTAAATCGCTGACAACGCTCGCAGGAGGCATCCTGACCACCACACCTATGGCACTCGTCTCTGATCTACCGTCAGCTACCAAGCGACTGCAACAGGCGGCGGACCACCCGCTCTGGTCTTCATACGTTCTGCCCTTCGTCCTCGGCATGGCGCTCACACTGTACTACGACGGACAGGACCCGCTGGACGCGTACAAGTCGTAAGTTCTATCCGTCTCAACGCTCGTCATGCTACTCACTGACAATTCGTAGTAATCCACAGGCTTTTGTGTTCAGGTCCCTCCTGCAGGCCATCGTCGACAGAAGATGCCACCTCGTTGCGCCACCAGCAACGCCGCTCAACGCTCCGTTAAGCCTGGTCTTTCCGCATAGCGTGGAGCATGTCATCCAAATTGCGCTGCAAGACTGCCGATCTACGTTCGGCGGCATTTCCAAAGACGTTTGGGAGGCGAAGGCGAAGGCTTTTCTTGTCCAAGATGTGGATTCATGGCGCACCGATTCCAAGCACGTGCGTATCAGGCATGCTTGCGTTCTCGTAAATCCACGAGATCCTGCACTGTCCGACAAGACTCACACGAAGGTATGTTCGAGAAGCGTGTCAATCAAGCTTGCTGAATCTTCAGCAGATCGAATGGCTACCTCCGTCCGGCGAATTTGTTCGCGATGGCTTTTTGGACGAGGAAGAAGCGTTGTGATATATGCTGCGTGTTTTCTTGGTTCCTGCAGTTGTCTGTATTTCTACTTATCTGGCAAACATCTGAATACACTAAGCGTTGCCGAGCGTCTCAGCGCGCAAGGGGTCAACAAGTTGTCCAGGAAGCAGGGTGGGTGCGGCACGTGGCCGTTCTGCCCCCGGGTTGGGACCCTAATCAATTCACTCTTTACCTTCAAGCTCGACCGTCGCAAGTCGCGATGCACGATGACGGACAAAATGCCGCAGCCCCTCAGCTTTGCGTCTTGCCTTCGTCCACCATCTTAGAGACCAGTGTGTTTTCGGCAGAGCCATCTAGTGTACTTCGCATCTCGAATTTTGAGCTCGGGCTACTGACCTCGAGACGTCTGTTCGGCTTCAAGAGCCCCCTTGTCCTCTCGATTTACTATGGGAAAAAAGAGGAAAGAAGCGAAGCATTGGGAGGCGGGAAACTACGAGATCGGTGGGCACGTATTCTACCTTTTGGTCTTCAGTCACTAACGAGGTATCCCAGAATATATCGTGCGCGCCAGCTACGTTATAAAGCACAGATGCTGGGTGAGTTCCCGCTACCGTCTTATAAAAGACGATTAAAACACTGCGGCCTGGACAGATTTACCGAGTCAAGGTGATGCCCAGTTGAATAGCGGTCTGACGCATGCATTCACAAGTCTGAATTTCAGTGGGCGGGAGAAGAATGGAAGGACCCGTTATGGGACGAGTGCGTCCAATAAAACAGTGTTAAAATTGCGTCGCTGACGGTGTGTAGGTGGAAGACCCTTGATGAACTCACCGGATGCGAAGACCTCCTGCGTCGATTCTGGCGAGAGATCGGGATCGACCTGTTGCACCATCCCTATATCCAAGGGACCAAGATGTTCAAGCACAGGATCATGGGCAACCGACACGAGGTGGCGCCCAGTGCGAAATGGATCAGTACGTCGCTGGTTATTCAGTCTCGTGTTCCTGTCGCTCACAATCGAATACAGAGGAAGAGAAGGCGCGCTTCCGCGACTCGCATAAGTCAGCGGGCACAACCATGACTATAGCTGTCAGGAAATCATCGAATGATGTAGGTCTCCGGAATTTCGCAACCAGCAGGTTCTGAAGGATATCCAGAAACGGAAGAGGAACGCAGGGAAGCGCGACGAGGGCCAGGCAGCCATCGAGAGCAGCGCAAGCGATAGCGATGACGAACCCCGGACGCCCAAGCGTAGGGCACTCAACAACAGGATACCTACGAAGAGGATGCGCGCAACGTCGAGGCGTGTTGTAGCGTCGCCGTCAAGCACGACATCGTCCGGCTCGTCTTCCAACAGCGACTCGGAATCACCAGCTCCCGAAGACGGGGCGCAGTCGGAGTATGAGGTAGTGACGATCCCTGTTCCTGCAGGCGGCAGAGACACGCCCACTCCCGCTTTCCCTGCCATGGGCTTCGAGGACGACGACCTGTCCGACGGGACGGACTCGGCGACCGAGCTGGGGAGCGCCTTCGAGCCGGACGACACCGAGCCAGAATCGAGCGACGGAATATCAGAGCTCTCGTACGTGACAGAGAGCGACACGGAAGACGAGAGGCCTACGGAGCGATCCGTCACGCCCCGTCAGCGGTCCTCGCTGTTCACGCCCGTCCCTGGCGAGAGTATAACCGGCAGCCCTCCGCGTACACCCAGTCCTGTCCAACGTGATCCCGTTCCACTTTCAGCGCCAGCGACCGTGGCGCACGGGCCTATCCAGGTGCTGCCGGTGAAGGGAACGTACTCGAGTCTCAATACTACGCGGAACAAAGTCGCACAACAATACGGCCTATCCATCACGCCGTACCGCCCTCGAGACGAGTCGCCGCCAGAGCTTTCGGCCATGGATCCTGCCGATGAAGACGGCGCATTCCCTTCCAACGCTATCGTAGACTCGGATGAAGAGAACGATATCTCGGATATGCTCGTGCAGGTCACGAATGTTGGGCTCTACGACAAGCCAGACGTTCTGGATGAGTGAGTTGCTCCCTTGCCTAGGATACATACGAGCCTCTGATCATGCCCAAGGCCTGGAGACGTCAATCAGGATTTCGCTGCTGCAGAGTGGGGGTCAGCACCGACTTCCTGGCCTCGGACTCCACGAAAGGAATCAGATTGCACCGCGCAGAGGCATCCCGTCCCGAGCACACCAACTACTCGTACTACTTCTTGGAGTCAGAGTCCGTCTGCCGCAGCTTGGGATCCGTGGGGACAGAATTCCGCTACTGTAGGATGGGGCTCAAGCACTCCGGCTCGGCCACAGACACCGCAGACGGTCCATGGCCTCATTGCGCATTCCCAATGCGCTGCGAGTGCGCCATCCACAGCTCTTATGCCACCAGACTCGCAACCTGCTGTTCTGTGGAGCTCGCAAGTCCTCGGGGTCCTAGATCCTCTTCCGAATTTATCCCCTCTGGATGGCATGTCCGCGCTTTCCCTTTCGGACGGTAACGTCGACGCCAGTCTCGACTAGTAAGTACCAATTGACGTGTAGCGCCTTTGTGACGCGCTGACCTCCTTCTAGCGAGCTCGCCTACCCAGACGATGGCCCCGGAACTCCAGACGGCAATAATCAGAATTCAGACGACGCTCCCGAGGCTCCGACTGCGGTGGCGGACCCCCTGGACGAGTTTCTACGTTTCCCGACGGATACGGCGCCGACGCAGGAGACTGGGGGCCAGACACCCGTGCGCGCACACTCGCCCGCGGCATCTTGCGACGCGAATGTAATCGAAGGTCAGCCAACACAAGCTCAGCATCAAGAATCGGATGCGAATGATGAGCATACCACGGCGAACGACGAGAACCGCTCCGATGGGCCACTACCAGTACTGGACGCAGACGATTCGGACTCAGCGATAATCGACGACGACGCCTCGGCTGTCGCTATCGAGGGATCTATCGACGCCGAATCGCGAGTCGCTATCCACGAATCACCTGTACCTTTGGATAAATCGCTTCCCCCTCCTTCGGCCTTTAGCGCGATGGAAGTCGATGCGGAGGCTGATAATAGGTGATTGGCATGTTTTCTTTATGCGTTGGGCCTGGGCTTATGGTTATTTCAGTAGACGCCCTTCCGCTGCCCCTGCCGTATTGTGTCCTGTGACGGCATCTGCTCCGAAAAACCTGAAGACGAGTACGAGGCAGTGGCGTGGTCCCTTGAGTGTCAAGGTTGGGAAACTCACCATCAATCTTGCCGATGTCGTCTGCACCGTCGCCGCACCGACGCCTAGCTCGAAGTTCGACCTCGTCGACCAGCTTATTACACGCCGGACATGCCTTCATTTCGCTACCTTCCACTCCTCTGACGAGATCTACAAACTATGCGCTATATCTGGCCCAACCGCTCAACGAGCCACGATATCAGCGGCCACCAAGGAGGACGAGGAGGGTTTTGACCTTCTAGTCGAGTTCCTGCGCACGACGCAACAGGGCGCGGTGCTGCCGTACGTTGGGCAGACGGGCGACTGGCAAGGCAATATCATCGTGCATCCGACGAGTCGAAAGGAGGTCGGCGCGGCTTTTGGGGATCCCTCGGGTGACTACAAGCAAGGTCCGTTGAAGGTCAAGATCGTCCCCTTGGGAGGCGTACTCGCTGGGACGCCCATGGTACTCTCAGCAAGGGGAAGCATAGATGATGGCGAGGCAACCGTCGGCGCATGCCTCGACGAGCGGTCTTTCCTTAAACTTGCTGCCAAATTCTGCAGCTTCGACGACGACCTTTTGAACCTGCTCCGTAAAGCGGGCCACGGACTACGGTACCACTTGGTCGACGCACCGACGTCGTCAGACTCTGCTGCCTCTTTCTCCGCTGTCATCATTCGCTTTGTACTCGACTGTCTCGGTGCGACAGAAACTCGAGCCCAGGTCGCCCGCATCGTCTTCGTTCCTCGCCAGGGATCATCGTGCCCAGATCACTTGCCAGGGGGTCTCCCTGCGCTGCTGAGGAACCCCGAGTTGCACGTATACATCAGAAAAAGCGCGCCCCTACCTTTTGCATAGGAATGCGTGTTATATCACGCTTGACAGATAATATATTATCGCCCTGAATTTCCGTGAGCCCCCAATGTCGACAACAGAATTTGCCCGCCATTCTGTGCTTTTCCAGTGCGCGTGTTGGCCTGTTGCATGTTATTCCATGACGCGGAGGGTGCTATCACGCGAGAATTCATCTGCCTGTAAAGGGTATTGCAAAACTTAACTCACTGGCGCACTGCAAGGTGCATGCAAATATCATTGCCCAAGGAGGACATCACACAAGGTCACAAGTTCAGAACGAAGACATATCATTGATTACTATAGACAGCCATAAAAATAACAGTACATGTCGGGTGGCTGCCACCCCGCGGGTGCGTGTGCACGAGCCCGATCATGTTCGCAACAGCGCAAATACGTACGAGGAAGGGACTCGGGCATCCCACGATGCCAGCGTCCCGCAGCTAGCTCGCCCCCTCTGGTCGAGTACAGCCTTGATAGGTCTTCTCCGATGCACCCGCGCGCCGCGGGCACGCTGCGCCCCGCTCGCAGTTCAACTGTATGGGTTTGGCGCTGAGGGTCGGGGGGCGGGGGACATGATGAGAACGTGGAAGGGGCACGCCAATCGAGAAGCACGACACGTGAGGGTAGGCGCCCGTTGTCTGCACATGAAGAAATCGCGACCAACAGTTTCTGAGAAGCGTCAGAGAAGCGCGCAGCGTCGAAGACGTAGCTGACGCACCAAGTAATCAATACAGACCTGACAGCCATAACCACCAACAGTGTTCTAGATCATCCGTGAGAGCGCGGTAGGGGGCACGGGAAATGGGACGGACAGATCTTGCAAGGGTTTACACAATCCGCACTCTCTTCTTATCCGGGTGATTCCTAAACATGTCAGAAGGTATGCACAGCATCTACAAGGAAATGAGACTGAGTGCCACAAGTACGATAGAGCACACGCACTGATCATCAAGTTTTTGCTGCTGATCGAGAAAACTGGAGATTGGCGATTGTCAGCGCTCAACGAAACTATGCACGCGGCTTTCAGACCTTATCACAGAGAAGAACGCCGCTGACGAGTGCTCTGTGTGCACTGGGAAGGAAGACGGCCAGCGAGACGGGTGTTGACGAAGGAAGGAGACAAGAGCCATCCGCGCGCGAGCTGCTTACAAATACAGGTCGCGGCAATCGCCGGCACTCGCCCCAAATAGCGCATCCGCCAGGACTCCGTCCTCGGTGTCGTCGATCTCAACGAGTCCGCTCAGCACTTCGTCCAGCTCTATCAAGAACTACTGCTCTGCAATATGTCTATATCTGCTGTGCTCTAGTCGAGATCAACCACGACTTTCACCGCGCGACTGCAACTGCCTCCCTCGCCTTGGATGCAGGGAGCAGCGGTACAACACTTCTTAAGGAAAGCAACAGTCACGAGTCACAACTCATACGCTTAGATGGTGCGCCTGTCTTTCCTGTCCGCATCCAATGCGAGGAGTGAGTGGGTAGATCTCGTACGGCCGCCGGGGGCGAGCCCTCCTCGAGCATCCCAGCGCCCGCACCCTCTCAAAGTTCGGGAGCAACTCGCTCCAGCACAAATGACCTCTGTGAGAGATACCGAAGTAGGATGGCGCAAAGTAACCCCAGTAATCAACCAGTGAACGGGAGTAACGTCCTCGGAGAAGTGACGGGCGACAAGTTGAGTGTTGGTGGCAGCGCACCCCCAATGGAAATTCGCGCGATGGGGTGGTTTCTCTTTCCCACCTAGGTGAACTTGCTTGAACCCCGGTGGATTCGCGCGAAACAGCACGAAATATCCTCGCGCGCCTCATGAAATAGCATGCAATTTGAGTGCCGAACCTATTTCGTGAAAATTCATACATGTCATTTTCCTGATGTACGCGTATGAGCTATCAGTCCGACCTTCCAAGGACACCCGCATCCAAGAGATCTTCGTCGCCCGTAAGTCAACTTTTACCGATCGTACGCGCGTAGCTGATGGTGCTCACAGGAGGCATTTTGACCTCCACCCCTCACGCTCTCGTTGCTGACTTGTTCCTTACCACGACGCGGCTTCAGCAGGGTGCTGCGCACCCGCTCTGGTCGTCGTATATCTTGCCTCCAATTCTCGGAATGGCGCTCACGATGTACTACGAGGGGAAGGACCCGGTGGAGGTCTACATGGCGTACGTTCTTCGTCATAACTTTGTGTCCGTGTCGCTCACTGTGGGCAGTGATCCGAAGGCCTTCGAGTTCAGGTTCCTCTTCATGGCCATCATGGAAAGGAGATGTCACTTGGCTGTACCACCATCGGCTGCGAAGTCCAGTCCTTTCTTGATTCCACACACTGTCGAAGGGCTCATCCATCTCGCCCTCGACGAATTTCGGTCACATTTCGACGGCATTCCGGAGGAACTTTGGGAGTCGAAGGCCAAGGCGCTTCTTGTTCAGGATTTTGACACCTGGAGGATGAACCCGGAGCATGTTGTGATTAGACACTGCTGTGTCCTGGTACATCCACGGGACCCTACGCTGTCCGACGACATCGAGACAAAGGTGCGTCTAACTTGAGCGCCGAGCAGGGCTTGCCGATTCTGATATTCCGCGTTCAATGTAGATCGACTGGATGATACCTTCTTGTGAGCTCGTTTGCGACGGATTTTTTGACGACGAGGACCTGATTTAGCGTACATCTTGGACATATTTCTTGAGTATAGTTGTCTTGTGTATCGTACTTTGTATTTGTAGGTCCATGCCTGATATCTTGCATGTGATACTCGCGCACTCCCCGGCCCGAGGCTCCCTGCCATGGCTACTTCTGCTCTCATCCGCTACTGGCGCCGGCGCCGTCGACATAGACTTGCTCCTCGCCGTCACGAACGACGACCATGTCCTCCATAATCCAGGATATCATCACCAACCCCGCTTACCATGACCTCTTGGCGATCCTCAAGGGTGCGCGCAATGGCTTCGTCTACGGCGTAAAGGTTAGGTTCCCCCATGCGCTGGTCATGTCCATACTGTTTGGACGTGGAGAGTGAGTATCAATATCTCCAGGTGGGACATTCACTGACCGTATCCCAGCTGGCAAACGCGCGCACGCGTCATCTATCGCGCGACGAAGCAGCATGCTCTGAATCTCGCGAAATTCGTGTCTATCTACAAGGCCATGCTGCTCCTACAGCGCAAGCTCAATGGGAACAAGCAACGCGACGCAGATACCTTCCTCGCGGGCCTCATCGGGGGCTGGTATGTCTTCGGCAACCGGACAGCAGTTAACGAGCAGGTGCGTTGACCCTCCCGCTCTTTCACATGCTTTGACTGATTCATGAACCTCTTTAGATCGTTCTCTACGTGGTTTCTCGTGTCGTCGCATCCTTCCTACCGCGCGCACAGAACCCATACTCGTCTGCTCCCGCCGCTCCTGGTACTGTTAAGCCCCTCCCTCCCGACTCGAAAGCATTCACGCTCTTCGCCGCGTTCTCGTGGGGCGCGGTCATGTGGCTCTTCGAGCATCGCGGAGAGACCATCCAGCCCGGAATGTTCAACTCGATGACATATCTGTACCGCGACTCGGAGAGGTGGAAAGACCTGAAGACGTTGCTGTGGCACAACACATAGGCCCGGTGTACTTATACCATCACGGATAGACAATTTGCGACAATTACCATGTTATCATATGGATCTTTGCTCGCTTTTCCAGTGTTCACCGCGTGTCAAGGTCCCCAATACCCACCGACGTGCTATTGTCGCCTAAAAAGGTATGGATGCGGCGCATCATCATCACGAGCCCACGAAGCTGACCACGCCTACAATCAACATTCCCATTTCTATCTTACCTGTCTTAGTGCACGATAGAGCTACATGGCCTTTTCGCCTGAACAGTGAGCAATCGTCAATAGGGCACGGTCGGTGGACTAGAAGTGCCGGTTGCATGCTAATTCGCCAATCATTCGGCGTCAAGCAAAGCAGCTTAGCCATCTACCTGACGCCATGGTGCCTCCATAGGTCAGCAGGCCTAATCAGTGAGGACCCATTGAATGATTCCGACATCGTCGCGTCCCAGCTTCCTAAACTTGCTCTTGTCGTCGCCCATCAGGGGCTTGCCCATTCACTTTTGTGCTAAACCATCATGTTCGTCCTGTTCGTCCGTCAAGACCGCAGGCTCGTCGCTTCCGGTGAAGCGACACTCAGGCGCACTCCAACGCTTGGCTAGGTGATAGCAGCTCAGACTCTCCGTGCCTCGCGGGCAGCTCGTTGTTTACAAACGCGCGGCTACGGTGGATCCTTACCCTTTCCTCTCGCCATGTCTCTTCCCGACGCCGTGCACTCCTTCGTGACCAATCCGGCGTACAGTGACTATCTTGCCATCCTCAAGGGCGCGCGGAACGGCTTTGTCTCTGGGGTCAAGATCAGGCTACCCCATGCCTTGGTCATATCGGCGCTATACGGACGAGGAGGGTGCGCGCGATTGCCTCATACCAGGCCTATCGTCCGAGACTGACGTCTATCTGCAGCTGGCGGACCCGGGCGAAGTGGATCCTGGACGCGACGAGGCAACACGCCACCACTCTTGCGACATTCGCCACCCTGTACAAGTCCTTGCTGCTCCTCTTACGCAAGGCGCGCGGTGGGAAGCAAGGCAACCCGGATAGCCTTATCGCGGGGCTCATCGCGAGCTGGGCGGTATTCAAGGATCGGACGTCCGTAAATGAGCAGGTGCGTGAACTGGAGCACGGTGTGGCGGGGACTGGACTTACTAACATGACTCTATCGTAGATCGTACTTTACGTGCTGGCGCGCGCGGTGATGTCCTTCCTGCCTCGCGCTGGAGGAGGCACCACACCTACCGCTCCTGGTACCGTCAAGGCGCAGCCACCAAATCCGCGATATTACACCGTCTTGGCCACCATCGTTATGGGTGGCAGCATGTGGCTGTTCGAGAACCGTGGAGAGACCCTGCAGCGCGGCATGTTCAACCAGATGGTCTACATCTACCACGACTCCGACCGATGGAAGGATCTCAAGACCCTCCTCTGGCATAACAACTAGCGCAGGCGCTCCTGTACATTCCTAATCATCTTCCTGTATTTTCTAGTCTTGCTTGAACTGATCGATGCGGCTGATGACCTTGCGCGACTTGTACTGTGGCGCGCGTCAATTCCCAAAAGCAAGCCCTCAAAAATAGGACCGGGCCTACCGCAAGCATAGCAACAGCCCGACTCCAGGCTAGATCGCAGGCAGCACACCCGATACTCCCTTCCGAGTCCATATCCCATGCGACATCGGTGTCTGTCAGGAACCCACCATCAGCGTGGGCAATCACCCTCGTTTGCAGCACGACGCACCAGCGTCAACAGACGCGGACAGCCGCTTTCGTCTGTTGTCCCACCGCTCAAGTGTCTGATCCTGGTGCGCCCCGCAGGTGCCATACCCTGATACCGTGCTGTGAGATCAGGTCCCTATGCCTGCAGGCATCGGCACGGGCCGCTGACTGACGCACCGTGGGGGAAGATGTCCTCCGTCAGGACGAGATGGGTGAGCGCGCGCCGCCGTTGGTCCTGCAGAACCGCAAGCCGATGGACCGACCGCGCATCGGGCAGGGCAGCGATCACGTCCGAACTGTACGACGCGATAGGGCGTAGAAATTGGCTTGCTTCCGCCGCGATGTCGTCTTCGCCAGCCCTTAGCGCCAGCGCATATACCCGTACCGCGTCCTCCGCGCAATGCGCGCGGAGATGTGGTCCGAGGGCCTTTTCCGTGTCGATGATGTACTTGTCAGCGAGGCCGTACATGAGCTGTAGCATCGGGAACGGGATTATCGTGTCGGGGTTGTAGAGCTTTTTCGGGAACTTGCTACTGTGCTGTGAGGCCTCCTCCTGCCCAAAGGACGTAGGAGGCGGTGGCGGACCATTCAATAGACGCAATAACAGCTCCAGATGTGCGCCACTTTCGTCCAGCTCAAGGACCGGGGGTGCCGTGGGGCCGCAGACGGTGAACATGCCATCTGCGTGCGGGTCAGCATCACGAATTCAGTGGCTTGCGGACGCTCTTGACCGAAAACTTCGCTTTTCTGCAGGGCGGCACGCTTGACGGAGAGACGCGTATCGTCCTGAGTCGATCGCACGACAATCTCGCCTTCGGTAGACGTGTAAGAAGAGTTCGTGTCGCTCCCGACCATCGCGCGCGTGCAGGTAAGATAGTAAGAGAGATAGATGAGTAGGTACAGCAGAACGCTAATCTGCGGGTCCGCCTCTTCATATACGCATACGATCGACCTCCTGAGGGTGCTTGGTCGTACGTGGCCCGACGTGTAGCTAGTAGTAGTACGCATAACGCGAGCGCCACGTAGCGAAAGAGAGCATGATAAGACACGACTCCATTGCAACGAAAACAACCTATGAGTGATATAGAACTCGAGAGACCGCACAGAAATGTCAGAGAAGGGGATATGCATGCAACATAATGGACAGTAGAGCTGAAGCAAGACAGCGAGGGCAGAAAACGAAGCGCAAGGCCGTGGTATCATCAAATGAGGTAAATGGGGGAGGGAATCTATAACGCCAGTAAATCCCAGAAGAAATTCCCTACATGATAATACACTTCCTCTTCTCCTTTTCTTTCGGCTTGGTTGGACCACCGCCCGGTCCCGCCTCTATTTGTTTCGTCTGTCGTAATGCACGGACGAGTGTCGTGAATAATCGCTCGACGTTCTGGGCGGTCTTTGCCGACGTCTCGATGAACTCGCAGCCAAACTGTCTGGCGAGCTGCGCTCCCTCCTCCTTTGACACTTCCCGCTCGTAGGTCTTGTCGCACTTGTTCCCCACGAGCATAAATATGGGGTCGCCTCGCTTCACGCGCCGCATCGATTGCCGGAAGACCTCCAGCCGGTCGAATGTGGAGCGGGATGCTATGGAGTACACAAGGATGAAGCCTTGGCCCTCTCTGTGGGAGATGAGTGGGGGGTATGGCTTGGGCGGCGTCGTAGTACGCACCGTACCCACTGATCGCGAAGCGTCGCGTACTCCTCTGGAATGGGGGTGAGTAAGCGTCGAGGTGGAGTTGCAAGCACGCACCCTGTCCGGCAGTGTCTATGACCTCCACGAAGCACATTTTATTGTCAACCACTAGCTGCTTGCGATACGCATCCTCGATTGTGGGATCATAAGTCTGGAGGATGTCAGACGATGCGGGGCGCAACCCGGAAGCAGACGGACCTCTGTGGGGCGAAGAAGACGGGCGGCGGTCAGCGCGCCATGATGCCGGCTGAGGAGGAGGCTGCTTACCAACGAAGCAATTTAGCGTAAACTGGCGTGAGATCAGCGCGAGCAGACGACTCGGGAGCGGCGGACTGACCTGGACTGCGAGAGCGGTTTTGCCCACCCCACCATCGCCTAGTACTGCAACTCTCCAGTTGTCCATATCTGCTCGGGCGTGAGTGTCGCTGGTGCGCGGGCGGGCTGGTCGCGGACCTCAGAAGGGGGAGAGCCGGTAATCGTAAACGAAAGACGTGTGGGAGAGAAGGAGGGGGCTGCGGTCGATGCGGTCGGTCGTAATAGCGTGCGTTGCGCCGCCGGGTTTGTCGTGCGGGTCGTGAATGGCGATGAGCAGACAGTCGAGTCGCGCGTCGGGTTTGCGGACGAGCGCAGCGGATGGATGAGGTGAGGGAGAAATGAAGGCACATGCAGCATGTGTTGCCTGCCCACTTTCCCACGCCGCTGCATGATTTTCTTTTATTCGTCCCGCCCCGCGCCACAGTCCCAGCAGTTCCCTCCGCCGTATTTTCTACCTTTTCCCGTCCGAGCCCCTGGTCTGGACACCTCTTGCTCAATCGCGCACCACGCGCGGAGATCCATCTACATATCTC
>JAMQCK010000913.1:0-14070 GCA_024196135.1 Pleurotus ostreatus/Saccharomyces cerevisiae fusant | reverse complement strand
TACGCACTCGTAGTCAAAGTTTTGCGAGAAGAAGTGCATTATCGGACGAATTATAGGTCGATGATGGTATAAAGTAGAGAAAGAGGATGCGCCGGTCGTGTGCTTCGTCAACCTTCGGCAACGGCGGAGCGAGTGACGGACGCCGTGACACACAGCGCCATCGGACACACGTGATTGCGCAAATGACGCCCCGCGATTGGTCAGAGCACGCGACGGAAGATTTCGGATCGGCTTCCCGAAGGGGCTTCGCTTCGATTCCGATTCCCCATGAGGTCATTGCTTTGCGGACCCACACCCGCGGACCGTCGGTGCCCGGCGTCTACAACATCCTTCGAGCACGAATCCAGTCACGCACTTGTCTTATAGAGAAGTTGAATTGTCCTCGTCGATACAATATGGTTACACGGATCCTAGGTATACAAATTCTACCCCTTACATAGAGGACGGCGCACGGCTGCTGGCGACTGCACGAAGTTCTGCAAGACGAGCCTTCAGTTTTGGCCTACAGAAAGTGATCAATCAGTATTTGAAAGAGAATGCCTGAATCGCCGACGTACACCTCTGCCAGCTTCGTCTCGAGCGACTGCTTCTCCTCTTGCAAGGCCAAGCGCTTCTCCGCGTCGAGCTGCGTGCTAGAAACCTACGATTAGGTTTGAAGACGCAGAATGACGAAAGAGAACTTACAAAACATATCTGCCCTGCCCGTCGTATTGCAGGATCATCTTGTGATACTGCCAGAGCGAAGGGCGATGGGAGACCGTGAGCAAGGTAATGCCCAACTGAGCAGCTCGCTGCATCATAAGTGCCTCGATCTCCAACGGCACCAGCGAGGTTGCCTCGTCGAGGATTGCGTACTAACAAGGAAGGATGAGCGAGGTCCTCATCCGCTGTGCGCCTTACTCACCTTCGGATGGTGATAGAACAACCTCGCCCACGCAATCTTCTGCTTATCGCCGCCGCTCAATGCATCCCTCCACTCCTTCGCCGCGTCCCAGCCACCCTCGCGCTCGACAATGCTCTCCATCTGCACCTGCGCGAGGATGTGGAAGAGATCATCGTCGGTGATCCCTCGCGCCTCCATGTCCTTCTTTGAATGCGGATAGATGACCTGGTCTCGCAAGGTACCAAGGCAGAGGTAAGGTCGTTGAGGGATGAGGATGAATTGGTCTGCAGGTGGCTTGCGAACGGTACCGCCGTATACTGGCCACAAGCCGCCGAGTATGCGGAATAGGGAGGACTTTCCGCAGCCGTTGGGACCGACGATAAGCAGATGTTGGCCTGGCTTGACGTGAAAGCTGAGCTTCTTGACCAAAACGTCGCCGTTCGGTGTCACGACAGGAACGTCGGTAAATTCAATTTCCTCCGACTCCAACACCTGTCCGCGGCCCTTGAGAACTGCGATGTCTGTTAGCAAACGTGAAATGTTAATAGACCTTCGGACATACTCTCTGCGTTCTCGCCGGTCAACGCGCTCGCCACCAAGGCCTTCTTGTACTTCCCGTCGCGAATATCATGGGCTACGGTCAACAGCTCGTGTACACGTGCGGTATACCCTGCAAGCTCGGAGAGGTCCTTGTAAGAATACAATACGCGACCGAAGGCGTCTGAAAGTGCCGTGAGCATTGTTCACTGCTATACATATTCCCAGTCGACGCACCTGACGAAGACAGCAACAATCTCCGATTCGTGATAAACGACTTCGTCCTACCGCCCATATCTATGGCGAGAACGCCAGGTAGCTTAAAGAAGACGGGAATTGCACAGAGTACGAGCTGTCTATATCGTCAGACGATAGACGTCGCCTCGAGCCTTAACAAGAACGTACACCGAAGCTGCCCCATAGCCACTTGATGATTCCCTCTTCTGCGACGCCATGCCACCATCGCTTGCCGAGGACCTTGTTCTCGTGCTTGATCAAGCCAGCGTATTCCCGCTCGACTAACATCTTCTCAGTCTCCTCGCCGCCAAAGAAGGCGATTTCTTCTGCGAATTCGGAGAGCCTACGGTGTTGTTAGCGCCTATACCCAACGTCGCTTGTATAAACACCTACCGAGAGTGCGTATGTCGCAAAGAGCCTGCTAGTTGTGCGCTAAGTGCAGCATAGGAGCCGAAGGATGGAGTCAAGTAGCGGAGTAGCGCCGCGGTGAGCTGAACCATAACGGTGAGGCCAATCATGCCTTCAGCCCCGACGTTCTGCGACAGCTGGTAGTTGTATATCTGCGAACGAGAGTAAGCGAGCTGAAGTCAATGGTGGTGCCACAAAACATACTATAACATCTAACACGGGCTTGAGCAGGTTGGAATACATGGTTGACAGGTGGTTGGAGAAGCGTTGAATGTCGTGTGTGATCATCCTGCGTGCATGTCAGCTCAAGTGTTGGGCTCAGCGAAGACAAGGAACCTACTGGTCTGGGTTCTTGATGCGGTCGTCCAGGTTGGCTAGTGGCGCATCAGTTGAGGTGTCCAGACGGCTGGAGTCGCTTACTCACATAGCTTATAGTAGACCTTCCCTTCCGGTCCCTCATGAGCCTGGTTACCCAAGTACTGATCCATAACCTCCTTCGTGAGCCGTGTGCGATACGCAATTGCAAGCTTGTTCTGAAGGAAGCTGATCCACGAGTTCGTGAGCGTCGCGGGGATAGCGACCATAAGCCATTTGAGGATATTCAAGAAGAACAGCTTCGGTTGTCGTCGTACTAGACTTGCAACGATGGTTCCATCCAGTGCGGCGACGTATATGGAGATGAGAGTGCGGAAGATGAGAAGGCATGAGTGGCTGAAGAGGAGAAACGCCTCTTTCGAGCGTATGCTGGGTATGACGATCTTCAGGATGGAGTTCAGTCGTTGGTAGAAGACTGCGTCCACCTGGGTTCAGGAGTAAAGTAGGTCAGTGAATTTACATTTCGCTATGAGCCACAGAACGTACCGCGACTCGCGGTGGTTTGCCGCTGTCATCCTCCCCAGCTTTCCCCTTCCCCTTGCCTTTCCCCGCCTTCCCTCCCGACGATCGGGGCGCAGGACGCGCAGCCAGACCTTTGAAGGTCGATTGGAGTACATATAGGATGAAAGCCGCGTTCAAGGCTTTCTGAATGAGCGGTCGATGGGCTGAGTAGCCCTTCATGAATTGCGCTGTCCGCTGCTCCAGCTGAGCACGGAAGGCGGGTGACGATTGGCCGGCCATTCCGACGCCTATTCAGCTGTCCAAAGAGAGACTTGGTGTGGGAGCTGTCTGGAGGATGAGGGAAGGATCCAAATCAGCTGCGAGGGAGAGGACGCAGGCGTCCCCATGTCTTCATGTGATTGCTGAGGTTGACCCCGCAGTGAACGGATCCGGGGAATTGATTAGATACGTCACACCAGGGACCAATCAGTCGACCCCAATCACTCGCGCAACTTGCTCTCAGCCTGCAATGGCTGCGCTCTTCGCGCAACGTACAGGGCTTATTCAGAGGCGATAGGTGAACTCCATACTTGGACTTCCATCACAATTTACGGCAGATGCAAGGGATGGCAAAGCCTGCGATTCAAAGCGGTTGTAAACCAAGTGTCCATCGACGATGCAAGTAATACTACGATCCCTCTACCTGTCCTTCCATGAGTAGTACTGTTGTACGCAGTCCTGAAAAATTATGCTATGCGGTAGAGTAGCTGAGACTGTCCAAGTGATACATTGTTTTTGTTCCTTCAAACCAGCGCGTCCAACTCCTCCAACGCCTCCGCAATGCCCGACTTCGTGTACGTCTTTCCCTTGACGCTCTCAAGCCCTTCTCCTGCGTAGCTGACGAGCGGGGACAGCTCGATCTCAACACCCTCCTTCAAGGTCGCCCCCGCGGCCTCCAGGAAACGCTTGTGCTGGGCAAGCAAGTCCCTGCGGCTGGTGTCCGGATCGTCAGACCCGGTGCCAGGCGCGTTCTTTAGCGGGCTGAACTCTTCGTTACGCGCCACCTCGAGAACAGCGAAGTTCTTGGTGTAGGGGAACACGTCGAAGACGAACATCTCGAGCTTCATCCCGTTCGGCTTAGTAGGCTTGACGAGTGAGCCGGACTCGAGGTCGACGTGCGCAATCTTTTTGCGCGCGATGTGGAACGCGAGGTCGTTCTCAAACTCCTCGACCTGGTTAAGGAACGCCGTTGTGTAGAAGTGGTTCGCGATGTTGCCTGCGCGGAAGGCGAGCGCGCCCGACGCGTCGCGGCGCTCAGCTTGTTCTTTCGAGATCTCCGAGTATTCCACGACCGAGTATTTGTTGCCGCGCCTGGCTACGACGCCAACAGACTCGGTCGGGGACGCCTTCGGGACAACCTTGGCGGCACAGTCGGCTTGCTTGAGAATAGAGTAACCGATGAAGACGGGATCGGCGACGCGCACGAGGCAGTTGTCAACGCAGTACGCGTGAACATAGGAGATGTTGCGCGCGGCGAGATCGGAGAGGACGGTGCGTGATTTGTCCTTGGGGTCGAGAGGGGCGCGCGTAGCAGCGTAGAGACCGCCGTTTCCATCAGGCGCAACAGCGACGTGTCCCGGGCTGTCCAAGAGAACCTTGCCATCCATGGTCAAGCAAGGCAGCGTGCCTGTGACCACATGAGTCTACGCGTACAACATGGCGCGAGGGTGCACATACCCTGCTCGAAGAAGATGACGTTCTTGGGATCCAGCCCGAAGTACTTGTGCGACTTGAAGAACTGCTCCGTCTCTGGGCGAGTAGGGCCGCTCGTCATGACATACCAGGGGATGGTGACGGATCCCTTGGGCTTGCCAAACTCCTCCTCCGCGACGGTCTGCAACCGGCTGATGCGTTCTGCCTGGTACTGGAACAGCGACTTGTGCGATGGGAGGCCGATGTCGTAGCAGCCTTTGGGCGAGGAGCTTCCGAGACGCGTGCCCTGGCCGCCTGCCATAAGCAGCACGCCCACCGCGTTGCGCGCGATCGCCTCGAGTCCGGCGCGTCGCCATTCGGCGCTCTTCTCAGAGGACGCCGAGTCCGACGCGTCTTCGGGCAGCGGCTCGATAGTGTCGGGTGCAGACGCGGACTGGGACTCTGAGGAGACCGCCTTCTGGTAGATGCGGTTGACGCGTTCGATGTCCAGGGCATCGAGCTGCTTCGCAAGGGCGTCCCGCTCTTCAGCAGACAGCTGCTCCCAGAATTTGAGGAGGTGCTCCTGCCCAGCGGCGCGGTAGCGTTGGAGGAGGGCGTCGTACGAGGCCATGGTGAACTGGAGAGAGAAATGACGGGTGCAAGAAGGAAAGGACGAGGTGATGGTCGCGGGAGCTAAAGTCTATATAGAAGGCCATTTTCCGTTTCCGGCATCGCCGTTGGGCAGTGCCTGCAGTGACGTCTGAGTTCAAGGCGAGCGGGATCAGCATCATGCATCACCGTGCTCAACGAGCCCGAAGGCTATACGCTCGGTACTTGCAGTATACACACCGAGCGTGGAACCGAGCCCGTCCCTCACCGTTTCATGCGGTGTACTCGCTACAACGCGAGAAGATGGCTAGCTCAACCAAGCGAACTAAAACGATTGAATTTACACAACACAGGACGTAGCAATTGCGCAAGCCCTAGCCTCCTGTTGAATTGTCCACTGAAGCCTTCCGCGGCGCCTTCGGTCTCTTCTTCTCCAACTCGTCCCGCAACGACGCGAAAAGCCGTTGTGTTCGTTCTGAATTGGGCTTTCGAACAACCTTCAGCTTCATGAGCACCTCAAGGCCGGTACCACGAAGCCTTGCTCACCTCTTGACAACACTGTATCAGCTTGTCGATGAGGATTGTCTGCCCGTTCTGCGCGTCTTCGAGCTCCTTTCGCAGCAGGGCGTTCTGGAGATGAAATCAGCTTTTGTGCGGGATGAACGATGGTCGCTTATGCGTACATCTTCCTCAACCTTGGCCCAATGTGCCTTCTCTGAATCGAGCAGCTGCTTCTGTTCAGATGCTCGCGCTCGAGATAGCAGGACTTCGAGCTCTTTCGAACGCATAACGCATTCGAAATGTCGCTCGCGCAGCTCATACTGCCTGAGAACCTCCTTCAGGCGTTCTCGAACACTGTCCAAGGGATTCATGTGAGTAAACAGTTCTGAGTTGGCGCATATGTACGCACACGCTGTCGAAGATGTCTTCAAGCGTACGCCTGGCCCTGGAAGAAATGGTCAACACAAGGATGATCAAAGACTGAAGAGACCGACTCCTGAGGATCAGTGGACCAGTTCTTGCGCAGAAGCTGCCTGTGAAGGATACTAGGCTCTTGCGCAGAGTCAGGACCATCATCAGCAGGGATGTTCTCCGTGAGGTCCATGATCTCGACGGCAAGGATCTCATCCCCATCCTCCATCCCCGCGTCCTCCGGCGACTGATTCGCATGCAGTTCGCGGCCCGCGTGCGTGAAGATGAACTGCACGTCGCTGCGCTCTGGTCTCTCGCCACCCTTGTCCACCTGCTTGCTGGCGAATGGCTCCTTGGCAGGTGCCTTCGGTATGGTCGGCACGCCGCTGGTCACCTTCTCCATCCGGTCTGTCCAGGCGCCGAACAAGCGTGATAGCTTGGTCTTGCGCGAGATCTTGAAGAAGAGCTCGGCGCGGTAGCGACAGACGACTTTGACGACGATGTCGGGCTGCGTCTCGTACTTGTCTTGCTGAGCTTGCACCCGCTCATTGCGCTTGGTCAGTGTCGACTTCATTTGCATAAGCTGGAAGCCCGATCAGTCGGTGTTCGTGCTTGAAGGACTGCAACCACACCTCCTCTTGTGCATCGTCAACCGACTGCGCTAAGCGCTTGCCATCTTCCTAATAATGATAATCGGGTCCTGCTCAAAGCCTTGGGTTAGAAAACGTACGCGCAATCGCTTGTTGTCCTAAGATAGATGTGATATGAGCAACTGAGGAAAGGGCCTAGGTGTCTGATCGAACCTTCTGCAGCTCGCGAGCAAGGTTCTCCATCTTGGTCTTCGTCTGATTGGCTTTGGAAAGCTGGCTCTTGGCTGTAGAGTGTGATCGGTGACGGAACGTTGGCAGGTCAGACAAGCGCCGAACGCACCTGCGTCCTTATCCTTGACGAGCTTCTGCTTCTCCTTTGCATGATCTCGCTCCATACGCTTGAACTCTGCGAACTTGAGGAAACACCAGGTTTAACGGAGTGAGACGATCAAGGGGCAGAGCGCGTACGAGTTCGATGTATTTCGCATGGATCGCGTTCTCCTCCATTCCTTTGACACTCTTCTGCGCTTCCTCAGCTGCACGTAGTGTAAGCGGACATCGCAGAACACGGATGCAGCACGCACCGAACCGTCGCTCCTCTTCCTCCTCCAATACTTCCTCCTCCTCTAGCGCTGCGATGCGGTTCTTGAGGCTCTCATACATTGTGGCGGGGTCCACTGGTGGCTCATTCTTTTTCTTCCCTTTGTTCGCGGTCTGTGTGGCGGGGTGGGGTTGAGGATGCGGGTGTGCATGGTTTCCGTTGACGTTCGCGCCCGACCGCGGCGGTGGCGCGTGCCCATTAGCCACCGGAGGGTTCGGGGGCGCCGCTGCGGGCGCTGGTGGCGCAGGGCCTGGCGCAGGTTTGGTGGCTCGCGGCGGGGGCGCGCTGGACGCGGCGCCGTTCATGGCGGATGGCGGTTTCAAGCTGCCTGAGTCGGGCGTGCCAGCTGGATTCCGGTTTGTTTGGTCGTTCAAAATAAACGAGGAATCCGCGCGGTCGTCGCGCCCACGGGGAGAAATACAGCTGCAGAGGGCACCAATGGTGACCGTTGTACGGCCCTGTGTTTATGGTGTTTGTGGGAAAAGGAGATGATGGTCAAGACGGAAGGTGATCGCTTATTTTCCAGAAAGTGGAGGTTCTATTGCTCTCGGACCAGTAATGTGACACTGTACAAACATACATCGTATTCATACACAGATGACCAGTACTACACAGAGCTCGGAGACATTCTCCGGAAAGCGGTGGCAAGACTACCTCAGTGGTATCAATGCGGCAGAATCCACGGCGTAACGAGGACAATAGCACTTGTGGCGGGAGTGGGAATGCGTGATCACAGCAAGCCTCTTGAGGGAACTGCGAACTAGGTCCGAAAGGATTGTGCCATGCAGAGGTCAGCATGGGAGATGGAGGACGGCGCAAGTTGAAGTTCGGGACAAGGGGCTGCGCGATCCCGTGACGTGTGAGTTGGTGTGACGCGGATAACGTTTACGCGCCAATCACATCTTGCCTTTGCTCATCATGCCCCACGGTGAGCACGCGTCTTACCGCGACAAGCAGCCTCTAATGGCCACCCTTATGATTAGACGCAACCCCTCCCGCATCCCCCGCGCGCAAGCGGCAGAGACTGCTTTCATCCCCCAACTACGATGACATGCTCGGCAACATAAGCCAGGAGGAGATCGCGGTCTTCGACAAGATCAACGCCGTCCACTCACGTTCCTCATCACAAATATTCATCGCCAACGAAGAAGGCTCAGATGCGCGCCCTCACTCGGACGAGAATCCCTTTCTTGCAGGCCCAACTACCGACGTGGAGGCGGGATCGAGCGCGAGTACCGGCTTCCAAGCAGCATCACACATTCCCTCCTTCAAGCCTGCCTCCGCATCCTTTCAGTCGGCCTCTAAGCTTCCCCCTCAATCTGGCTTCACGTCTGCGACCAAGATCCCCCTTGTCGCAGGAGACACTGGATTCAGCTATGAGCGCTCCCCATCCCCCGAAGCACCGCCAGAACGTGATTACTCTTCCTGGTTCAGCGCAGACGCTCCTGCTGCTGCTGTAGAGGAACCTTTATTTGTTGCCGCATCAGCCTTTACGCGCGCCGGCGCAGTCCCTGCCTTCCAAACCGCCTCATCCGTCGCCGCTGTCCCTGATATGCCCGTTATCGGATTCCAGAAAGCATCCAACAAGGGTGTGCTCATGCCTTCGAAGGCCGCACTGGAAAAGGCCAAGCAACGCCTGAGCGACATTTGGCAAGATGACACCGCCGATAGTGAGCAAGGCGCAGATCTATCGAGTAATGCTGCCGCGCCGCCATCTGCCATCCCCGAAACGCCAGTCCGTCCTGCATTGCGGGAGATTCCCCAGTCGGTCAACTCTGCCTCAGCCACTACACCCTCATCCTCGAAACCGCCATCTATGAAGGCACCTTTAGCCAATCGTCCTAAACCATTCAAATCACCACTACTTGCTCCTGGCGCGGTCAAGAAGTCATATGCGAACTCGCCACTCAACCCTCAGAATCCACATACATCAACTTTCTCGAAGGCCAGCTCCCAGCTTTCGGCTCACCCTCAGGCCACGCCGCAACGACCAGTGGCCAGCACGAGCTCGTATCAGACCCCGCAAGTCAGGCGTCCACAGTCGCGTCACACCCCATCGGCCTTTAAGACGCCGTTCAAGCAGGGTATGGGACCAGGGCAAGCTGGTCGGCTTGAGCTGGAGCGCAAGCAGCGCGAGGAGAAAGCGAAGCAGGCCGCCGCCGCTATGTTATCCGCGGCACCGCAGAGCAAAGGCAAGGCCCCAGAGCGCACGGTAACTCAGAGTGCCCAAATTTCTACGCATACACCCGCTTCACGAGGCCAGGAGAGTTTAAGTGAGTAGAGTGCTTCTCACGTTTGCACTCGATAGCTGACGATCATGTCCAGGCGCAAAGCCTGGCAAGAAGCCTTTGTCCGAATCCGGCCTCGAGCCTCAATCCTTCACCGCTTCCGAGCTTGTCGAGATGGGAGTGACGAACCTCGCCGAACTCGAAGAAATCACCCCAGCCACTGCGATTGACTACTTCTTCTACGGCCCGCCAGGACCAAGTGGTGAACCTGTCGAGCTCGGTCCACCGGAAGCATTGGACACACTTTTGAAGAGAGGTTGCACGCTTGTGACAAAGCCTTGGGTTGACAACCACTGGAGTCTGATCTTGTGGAAGTTGGCGGCCATGGTCGCCTTGGACCCGGAGGACGAGACCCGCCCTAAGGGCTCGCCTAAGCGATGGTGCTGGGAAGAAGTCATTGACCAGTTGACATACAGGTCAGTGCACTTACTTTGACTCCTGTACGCCTAACTCAACTGTCTATAGGTATGAGCGTGAGCTCAACAGCCCTTCCCGCCCCGCCCTTCGCCTCATTACCACCCGCGACGCTCCCTCGACCTCGCCCATGGTGCTCGCAGTAACGAAGATAACCTTCAGCGAGCGTGGCGTGGACGACGAAGGCATACCGTTGGAACCGCACCCTGAGCTGGAAGTCACAGATGGGTGGTACAGATTAAGGGCACAGGTCGACGAGCCTATGGCTAGAGCCGTCCGTCGCGGGCTCATCAGAGTCGGACGCAAAATCGCTATGGCTGGCGCGAGGGTAGGCGCTCCGAATGCCTCCACAGGAATTGACAGCTGATGCATCTTTGTAGTTATCGAGCGAGAGTAAAGATCCACAAGAGGTGCTTGAGGCGTACAACTCGACATGTCTCATCCTGTCCGGCAACTCTTCTCATCTCGCGCCATGGCATGCCAAACTAGGCTTCCAGCCATTGGGCGGACCGTATATATGCACCCTCGGCAGTTTAACCCCGGACGGTGGCCTTGCTTGCGTGCTGGACCTTGTCATTGAGAGAGTACGTTGTGCACCTCAATCACTACTCACATTTACTCATATATGTTACGTCAGGCCTACCCCGTTGCCTACATCGAGTTCATCGAGCAAGAGGACGGCACGACACGCCGCGAAGGCCCTCGTACAGCAGCCGACGAAGCGCGCGAAAACGACAAGTGGCAGCGCAAGCGCGACAACGAGGCAGCGAAGCTACATGCCGTGTTCGAGAAGAAAGTCCATCGATATCTGGGCTACGCGGAGCGTTGCGAGCAGAAGGCGGCTGCGAAAGGCTTTCAGCCCGATCCGAATGGTGAGGCGTTCGCCTCCAGTATGCTGGCGCTGGAAAGGGAGCTGATTCACCTGCAGAATCACCGCCAGACTCGATAGACGGCATCTACGACCAGCTCGAAGAACCAGCAGACGCAAACGAGGCGCTCGCCAACATCTCCGTCATCGAAGCCGGCTGGCTGGCCAAGTACATCCGCGACTCCATCGAGAAAGAGAGCGAACGGGCGCGGGACGATATGGAGAAGGAGTTGGCGGTATGTAGCCTGTTTTATCCTCCGCCAAGCGACTCGTGCTCCCCGAACGACTGGTGCTTGCCGAAGGACCCGTGCCCGCCATGACCCGTGCTCACCGTTTGACTCATGCTCATTCATTCTTAGGAAACCTGCCCGCCGCGCAACGTACGCAGCTTCCGCGTCATCGTCGGGCGGGACGCACGAACGCAGCGGAAGCCTGCAAATCGGAATGCGCAGATCACCGTCTGGGACGTGATGAATCTAGCGCTTTACGAAGGTCGGCCGGAGGGGACGATCGAAGTTGGACATCGTTTCTTGGTGAGCCACTTTGGCGCAAGTATGTCGACTCAATGCTAATCTAGTTTGCGCTTAGATCACGAACCTCATGCCCTCAGCGCAGAGCGCTTGGATGGGCAACGAGCCTGACGCAGAGATATACCTCAGCACTAGGAGAGATACCAGGTGGACGAGATTAAAAGCCCTCACATAGGGGGTAACTTGATACCTCTGCTTCATTTGCCTCACACTTCGTATTCCTTGTTGCACGCTGCTTCATCTTCTGTACGCTCACCACTGTTCTTGCTGTGCTATAGCATGCATGCTCTCGTTGAATGGTGATAATTGATACAAGTGTTCCATTAGGAGTAAGTACGATAGATGAACAGTGCATCGACGCGACAACACAAACAGGACTACCGCAGAAAGTTGGTAAGACTATTGCAGCGAGTCACTGAACGCGCTCAGACGGAGACACTGTACTTGCGGAACACGCTCTGCCAGTCGCCGGTGTGCTCGTGGCCCATGCACACGACGGTCGGCTTGCGCTCGGAGCCGTGGCCCCAGAAGCGGGTGGCGACGCGCTGGATGTCGGCGGGCGTGAGGCGGTCGATCTTCTCAACCATCTCCTCGATGGGCTCGCGGCGGTTGCCGACGAGAAGCTAGGGGCGACGTCAGCACGCAAAGAACAAGGAAAGAATGGCAGAGGACTTACTTGACGCCCAAGGTCCTCGACCTCGACGGCGCGGCTCTCGAGGGCCATCATCATGCTGGACTTGAGCTGGTTCTTGGCGCGCTCGAGCTCCTTCTCCGGCACCGCAGTGTACAGGAGCAAGCTCAACTGGTGCACCAGGTGCGGCAGGATCTGCCCGGGCGTGTTCCCGCCGCGCAGGCCAGACGAGGCCGGCACGAAGGACGCGAAGAGACCAAACAGCGACGAGTCGGTGTAGATGTGGTGGAACGACGCGCAGTGGTCGATTTGCGGGAAGTGGTTGAGGATGTGCGTGTACAGACGCGAGTACATCCCCTTCCCGGGGCCGCCCGCGGAGAACGAGCCGCCGCCGCCGAGCAGGACCTGCATCGTCGCGAGCGCAAAGATATCCTCGTCGTTGATCCCGCCGCCCTCGAACGCGATGTACAGGTGGTTGAACTCGGTCGACGTGTCGTGGATGTGCTCGTGGCCGCCGGTATATGTTGATTGAGTGGTGAGTTGGGAGGGGGCATCGTTGGCGGAGTTGGGGAATAGATATGACGCGGCGCGGGTGAGCGTCTTCGTGACGGAGGGGGTATGGGGGTTGAGGAGATGCTGCGGAGTCTGCTGGGAGGCGGCGCGGGATTGTGGGGAAGGGGCGGAGGCGGTTTTAAGCGACGCGAAGTGCTTGTCGACGAGCTCAACGAGTTCTTCGTGTTGCATGCCGACGCCTGCCACGACCATGCGCTCTGGCTTGTACCAGAGGTCCATGGCTCGCCGCAATGTTTCCGGGGTGATCTTGTCTATTCGCTCTGGTGGGCAAAGAAGCGAGTTCCCCAAGCCAGTGTGGTTGTACGCGACTCCGTGCAAGATTTCCGGGAGGATCATCTCGGGTTTGGAGGAGATCTCGCGGACCTCGTACGCTGCCGCATCACGCTGCGCCTCTACTTCCTCTGGCGTGAACAGTGGGTTGCATACGGTGTCTGCTATCAAAGAGACCGCGAGAGGTGTGCCGTCGTGAAAGTGGGAGGACTGGTACATGAGCGCCTCTCGTGTTGACGAGCAAAGGATCTGACTGCCGAGTGAGTGGATGGCAGCGGCCATCTCCTCTTCCGTGCGGTTCTTGGTGGACTATTGCGACGTTAGCGCGGTACTTCTCTAGTCATTCTGCACTCACCTTGAACGCCATCCTGTCCAGGAAGTGACTAACTCCCAGTATGTCCGGGGTCTCATAGCGCGAACCCGCATCGACATAGAGTCCGACAGAGGAGAAGTGACCGGGTGTGCGCTCCGTTGCGACTCTGATCTTGTTGGGGAGCGTCGTCAGCTGCACTGACGGGCTCGGCGCAAGGTGCTGCAGCTGTCTGCATTGTTTGGGAAGCCTGTTCCCCCGGCGCGCAATCACTCTCGCTCTGTGCATGGCCGTCGACTCTGAACGAGCACTCCGAATTTTCGGCGGTGACAAAGCGGCACTCCGGTCCGCGTTCGTGAAGCGCCACGAATTCCTCGGCACGCACACGTCATGTGACGAGCCGTCGGCAACGCCCGAGAATGCACTTCATCGCCGAACGTCGTCCGAACGCTCTCGTTGTCGCTGGTTGGCCTGTCGGTCGTGTCGCCAAGAGTCGATGCAGCGCGCCGTTGAGGAGCTCGGAGACGTCAACCATGTGCAGGTTGAGCGCACGAGGGTGCGCGTCATGGGACCGCCGCCCTCGACTTGCGGGGGCGCGCCGATGACATGGGCTTGGCGCTATTTTCCACTTCACGGATTTTGAACCGCTATGTCCGTGTTCGACTTTTCTCTCGAGCCACAACATGCCCGAACGTCGCTGCTGGCGTCGCTGAGCCCTCTCCGTCGTTCTGCAGCTTCCTAGCGGCCTCGAGCGCCATCTCCGGTGGGCCTGACGCGAGCCTGCCGCCGGCTAAACTCTTTATCAAGGGCTCCTTCTCCAATGCGATTGCCTGCGTCATGCTCTACTTTGAGGTCTTTCCGCTCCCCCAGCGCTCCCCTCAACCGCTTGTGCCGATCTCGC
>JAMQCK010000912.1:0-14093 GCA_024196135.1 Pleurotus ostreatus/Saccharomyces cerevisiae fusant | reverse complement strand
TCCGAGAAGCAGATGCTCACACCGCCTCGTCCGCTGTACGAGCGCATTCCCAGCTTCGGCAGATCGCGGTCGCGGTCGCCTTCCACTGGCCCCCAGACGCGGGAGAAGTCCCCTTACAAGGCCACAAGTGCGTTAATCTGCTGTCCTGCTGCGCTTGCCACTGACCTCGTTGGTAGACCTCTCCATGAATACCCACCATGCCTTCATCGGCCACGATACCCTCCCGGAGAAGATGTGTTTGTGCGTGATCTTGCTTTTCAACCTCCCATCGACTGTAGCTGACCACCGTGCAGGGAGCGCATCGCCTCCGTCTTCTCCCACCCGCACGACGAGGACTGATCCATCAGTTCACTCGCGCAAATTCGCGCCGTCCCGCATTCTACTGTCTCCTTGATCTTGTCCTCTTGCTGTATCATCGCATCCTAGCATCGATAACTTAAGATCCATCCATCCTATTCTGTGTACATTAGTAGTATGTGCTGCTATAGCAGCGTATATCCATTCTTTTCCTTAGATCCTGTTCTCATATTAGTTCATGTCGTCTCAATCAATCGCAATGCATGTTTAAACTTACCTCCTACGATACGAGCGGCGTGCTTTCCGAGGCGTCCGCCGCGTCGCTTTCCTCCGTGTCCGATTCGTCCGTCTCTGATCCGCTGTCATCCTCCTCCTCCTCGTCGGTCTCGGAATCCAACGAGGGCGGATGCGACGGCGGGAAGTAGGTGTTGAGGCACGGCGTGCGCCGGAGACGCTCAAGGTCGGCATGGATAATCTCGCCGCAAATGAGATCGAGGTCGAGGTCGTTCTGCGGAACGGTCAGCATCGAGAAAGGTAGAGTTGAGACGGAGCTTGTCATACGTCGTCGTAGCCTGCAAATAAAGGTGATGAGCATTGCAAACGAGGAAGGAAGGACGAAGAGCGCACCGAACGGCTGCTCGATCTCTTCGCCGGCAGCGAGGAAGCCCAGGTATATGAAGGCGGCGACGGCTACGCCGGGTATAGTATACCAGCCGAAGTCATCCACCAGTTGGAATGGCAGGAAGAAGAGGTATAGCCACACAGTACTGCAGGCAGAATGTGAGCCTACGTCAGGTATGCGTGCAGGTCAGACGCACTGTCTGATGTGGACCGAAAAGGCGCTGGAAAGACATCAGCAGGGGTTTGGTCTCGTTGGGAACCGACATACAATGGCAGCGGTGTGGTCAGTATTTTTTCCAGTGCTGTTAGCAATGTCAGTCGATGTCGCATATAAGCAAATGATCAGTCAACTCACTCGATAGATTGTCTTCGAAATTAGTGAGCGTAGCAATCATGTTCCCCATGCTCGTCCCCGGCACCGACCCCCTCTCCTCCAGTACCGTATACCACTCCGACAAGCACCTCACAATCTCCAACGGCAGGTTCTCCCCACCGCCCGCCACCCTCGGCCGCCTCTTCATCCCGCCCATCTCCGGCTTGCTCCAGTGCTGCTGCACCCCGCCCTCCTCCTCGCGCTTCAGCGGGAACGTCTGCTGCTTGTACAGCAGGCCCCTTACCCACTTCTGCGCGTGCCAGAAGAAAGAGGCGAAAGGGATCAGGTCGCCGGAGACGAGTGCGAAGATGCTTGGGCGCTCCTGCTTGGCGGAGGGGAGGAGAGCGGTGGCGCAGGTGCTGGATGCGGAGGAGTCCTGGTGGCGGAGGAGGTGCCGGCGCTTGCGCGGGCGGAGGGAGTCGGCGGGGGCGGCGGGGTCGAAGGTGCCGTAGGCGTTGATGGGCGGGATGATGGGGTCCTTAGCGAACATGGCGCTGGAGGCGTTGGATCCGTTGCGCTCAGGGGCGGGCTTGCTGGGCCCTTTGGTTTTGGAAGAAGAGGTGTTGGTCGTGGGGGAGGTGGCGGTCTTGCCATCGCCAACTATGGTGTTCTTGTGGGTCTTTTGTGGCCCAAGGGAGTGTGGTGGGTGCGAGTTGCGCGTGACCCAGTGCGGCGGCTTGAGTTGGACTGGTTCTGCAGGACGCAGTTCTTCTGCGGTGTTATGCTGATGAACTGTAAGTCAATGTGTTTGGTCAATGAAATGGGGCACATACACCATGTTCGTGGAAAGGCCTGAGGAGATGGTACATGTCCTCGTAGTAGATACCGAGCTCGCCACGGATGTGGTGCTTGAGCGCCCTCGAGAAGCTAGACAAAATGATAAATGGAGGAAGAGCAAGATAGAACCAGTAGCACGCACGCTTCGATCAGGTCTAGCGCCATCCGCTTCTCATTCATGACCTGGAGGAGTTCCTCCTCTGGTCTGATCGTCTGTGCCTTTTCAGTCTCCTCAGGCGTCTTAGGTGAGAGGCGGAGAGGAACATGGATCCTGCAGCATCTGAGTTCAGTGTGAAGGGAAGGGCGCGCCATCACGCACCAAATGAGACGCGACTGTGCGCGCGAGTTACGAATGACCTCCGTCCAGCATGTCTGCCCCATCCAGTAGCAGTTGTACCTATGCGCCGTCAGCATCCCCCACATCCCAGCACGCAACTACTCGCGCACCCGCTGCTTGCCCTGTAAGAAATCACGAAGCCGATCACCACACCTGCAGCGCGACGCCACCGATCAGAACGAGCGCGTCCCCCCTTCCCAGCACGACGCACCGAGCACTGTCAGCAGAACCTTGGGTATCGCAAGGTTGACATCCGTCCGCAGATTCGTTGTCACGACCGCTGGCGCGTGTTTCAGCAAATAAATGCGTCGTCGGTCGCGTGCGTGTCTTACCAGCAGCGAAGAGGGTATGCATGAGTACCGCGGGCCAGATGCGCCATATCTGACGGGCGTGAGGCTACGGAATGAAAGGGGGGAAAGGTGACGCACGACTGAGCCGCGTCCGAAAGTCCAGGTGAGTAGATTATATGTCTGCGTCCGGGGGACGAGGTCCACCTGGCTCACGCCGGGGAGGTGGGCGGGGAGTAGGGTGTGGCGCCCGGTCGACGAGCGCTTCGTGGTCTTCTTGCGCGCCATGGCGGATGAAGGCGACTCCGGCGCTCGTGGAGGGAGAAGGGAAGGGAGCAACGAATGTGGGGAAGACAATGGGAAAGACCGAGGGAACTTGGTGATTCCCCATCAGACGTTTAGGCGCCCGAACACGTGTAAGTTACAAGTATAGACGGACCTACAGAGACATATAGCTGCACATTGGGACCCTCTATGTTTAGTGTGTATGACTGGAGCCTCTGTTATCAAGCGGCCAGGTCCTTGAGCTTCCACTCCCGGGCCTCATTGCCTGCTACCCTCTCGAGCACCCGCCTTAGAACCTCCTCCACCTCCTTCACCTGCTCCTTCGTCACCGCTGCCCCTTCCCTCCACACCGTCACAATTCTCAGTCCATTCCCATGCCCGACCACGTTCGCATTCAACACCGGCGCACACGGCCAGGACGCCGAGCTCCACAACAAGTCCTTCGCCCCCTCCGGCAGCGCCGCATACCCCAAATTGCTGACCTCCAACGACCCTCCAAATGGGTCGCTTCCATGCAGCTTCCCGTAGAAGTGCTCCTCCCACCCAGTCGGACGATCCGTGTCTGCCTTCGCCGGGTCCGGAATGGGGTCCGGGAGGAACGACAGCATGCCCATGTTGTATCTGCCGTTCTGTATGCCCTCCGGGGACCCGAGGGCGTGCGCGACGTAACGAGCGGTAGCCCAGAAGTCATCGCTCGCCTTGAGTTGCACGGACACATCGGTAGACGCGGTGTAATTGGAGGTGCAGTAGGCATGCCCCAGGCCAGCCTTGCGCTCCGTGCGCGGCGTGTTGGCTTTGAGAGGGAACGGGGTGTCGGGGGAGTCGCGCGCAAGAACAGCCCACATGGCGACGAAGTGAGCAGCTTTGAGGATGGGGTGGAGGGTCTTGACCTCGTGTGCCTTTCCCGCCGACTTCAACGCATCGACTAGGGAAGGCGTTAACTCAAAGAGCGACAGACCCCACTCGCACTCCGCTGGCGAGCGCTGAACGTTCGGGCCAGGCCAAGGCTTCGGCTGTGCGACGTACGACTGGAGGAAGGAGGGAAGCTTCGGAACGAGCAGTTCCTGCCAGACGACCGGAAGGAGATACGAGTACGGAGGGCGGATGTCTATCGTGTCTTCCATGAGAGGTATCTTCTCCAGAGTTTCCGTCGGGAGCGACGAGATATCCGATGCTAGCAGCGCTTGGGTGAGAAGCGCGAGTCCCTTGCCGTCGATGAGGATGTGGTCCGCAGAGAGTGCGACATATCCCCTGTCGCCGGATGAGGGAGCGAAGAGAGTGACCTGCCACAGAGGGCGGGTGAGGTCTTCGCGCGTCATTCGGTCGAGCTCGTCATACAGAATGCGCTCCTTCTCTTGAGTCCCGTTGTTGCCCTCAACAGGAGTGTAGCTCTCTTGCCTGAGTATCTCCTCAGGGGCATACGGAGTCGGCCGCTGCTGGAATGCAGGCTCCCTCGTCTTCGCGCCAACGACTTCGCATCGCAAGAGTGGAAAGTGCTCCTGCAGCTCGGTAATTCGCCGAGAGAGGAAGTCCGCGGTTGGCAGAGATGCAGCAGGATACGCGACCAGCGCAGTCAACGACTGGGGGAACGAGAGGTTCCGTCTCATAACAGAGAACCGCTCGTGCAGGGATACTGTCAATTTCTGGGTCAGTACAAATGTACAGAAATGGGAACGGAAGCAAACCTCACGCTTTCGAGTAGGCGCAGACATGATGACTTCGGTGCACAGGCTGTGAAAGTCGCAGTAAGGTATTGGAAGGGGCACAAAACGCAGATTCAATCCCCTCTGAGTCTATATAGGCACCCGGCCCGTCCACGTAGTTGTTTTCTCCTAAGCAAGGAACGTGCTGCGGCAGGCGGCGAGGTGACGAGCGCGTAGTTGAATTGTGGTGAAATACGCTGAAATTACGCGCATGGCTCCCGCGTGTCCGGTCTGACAGAGGTCTTACACAAAAGCCCGCGCCTACATACCATGTTATTGTTCGTTGATTTGGGGAACATTCATTGGGATTTCAATGCAGCAGGAAGAAGCAGTCCTGAAATATAGTATGGTTGAGTTCAGGCTGTTCAGCGCGCGGGCGGGGGTATTTCTCACGCCCCCTCGGCAATTACCGATGCCCGGACTGGACCGAGGCTCGAGCTCGAGCTCGTCGTCCGCGACGTTCTCGACAAAATTTACCACTAACATGGCCGTCCCCCGCCTCGCGCGCCCCCTGCGGCTCGCAGGTAGCGGCGCCAGACAATACGCGTTCGCGCGGCATGCTTCGACGCAGGCCGCCCCCGCATCCAACGCCCTCCGCACGGGCGCCTATGCGACTGCTATCGCGCTCGGCGCGGGACTCTTCGGCGTGTACTACTTCGATGCGCGCTCCTCGATCCACCAATACGTGATCCCCCCACTCGTGCGCACGCTCTTCGACCCGGAGACCGGGCACAAGCTCGCAGTGCAGGGCTTGCGCCTGGGATTGGGCCCGAAGGATCGCGAACCGGACGACGAGCGACTGGCAGTGGAGGCGAGTGTGTAGTGGGTGCGCGTGAGGGGATGCGAGCTGAATTGGATAGACAGCTCTGGGGCCAGGTGTTCAAGAATCCGGTAGGACTTGCGGCTGGGTTTGACAAGGACGGGGAGGCGATCGACGGTGCGTGGGTGAGTCAGTGTGGTGCATACTCATACTGAACTCGTCTACAGGCCTCCTCGACCTTGGCTTCTGCTGGGTAGAGATTGGGAGCGTGACCCCAAGACCACAGGTGCGCGCCTACCTCCCATCACTCTCCTCCTCAGCTAACCTCACCACCCCCCAGCCAGGCAACCCCCGCCCGCGCTTCTTCCACCTCCCCGAAGACTCTGCCGTCATCAACCGCTACGGCTTCCCCTCGCAAGGCCACGCCTCCGTCCTCGCCCGCCTCCGCGCGCGCATCCCGACCTTCCTCCTTCCCGAGCAGCAGGACTCGGCCGCCTTCCGCTCAGGCACGCTCCTCGCAGTCAACCTCGGCAAGAACAAGGATTCGCCGCAGGAGGCCGTGGACGACTTTGTCGCGGGCGTGCGCGCGTTCGGCACGTCGGCGGACGTGCTGGTGGTCAATGTGTCGAGCCCGAATACGCCAGGGTTGAGGGGCTTGCAGGAGCGCGACTTGCTGGAGAAGCTGTTGTCGGATGTGTCTGTGGCGCGCAAGAAGCTTCCCGCGTCGGACCTCGTGCCCAAGGGGCCGAAGCTGCTGCTCAAGATCTCGCCCGACCTGACCTCGGAGCAAATAAAGGACGTCGCCCAAGTCGTGCGCTCGAGCCACGTCGACGGTGTCATCGTCAGCAACACTACCATCCAGCGACCCAAGAGCTTGCGCGATCGTGCGTTCACGCTCCCTCATACTTGCTTGTCTAACCTCACTCTCCGCAGCCAAACGTGACGAAGCCGGTGGCCTCTCCGGCCCCCCACTCAAGCCCATCGCGCTAGCCGCACTCCGTACCCTGCGTGCCCAGTTGCCCGCCGAAATCCCCATAATCGGCTGCGGCGGCATCGCGTCTGGCGCCGACGCGCTCGAATACGCGCGAGAGGGCGCGGCGATGGTCCAGCTCTACACCGCGTTCGGGTACGACGGCGTGGGCACGGTGCGCAGGATCAAGGACGAGATTACCGACCTCCTAGCGAAGGAGGGGCGGACGTGGATGAGCGTGGTGAGGGAGGCGGTGGCGGAGAAGAGCTGGGTGCCGCCGGCGCCGAAGCCGCGGGCGAAGCATGCGGACACAGAGGCGGGGATGCTAATTGAGGAGGCGGAGGAGTTGAAGAGGATGCTGGAGGAGTTGGAGGCGAGGTTGGGGTAGGAGGCTATGTATGTAGCAGTCAATCAACCTTCGTGTTAGATGCACTTTCCTTTGACAGATCTGGGAGTCATCCGCGCTCGTCGAGAGGAGAAAAGCAAACGTGTCGTGAAGGGCATGCAAATATACAAACAACATGAGAGCGAGACGTGTGAGTAGGTATGAAGGATCCATCCCATCCGAGAACTTGTATGAGGGCGTGTTCGTATGTGGGGAAGAGTGTGCGCGTCAGGCCCGGGTATTATGCGTAAGACACCGCTGCAGAGGCCATGGTGGTGCATGAATGGATGTATCTGTGTCCTCAGGACCATCGACGCGCCTGCGGCATGACCTGTCGGTACATATGCTGGCGATCTGCGAGCCCTTGTAGGAGCTTCTTCATCGTCTTGTTCACAGGCGGGAGGTAGACGTCCAGCGTGCGCGGTGTCTGATCCTCAGCCAGACAATTCTCGAGGGAGGAACGCAGCTCATCGGGTATTTTGAGCAGGTCACTAGAGGCTGATCAGCTTCGAGTATAGACGGGGGATCAGTGCATGAGGTTGGCAGATGGTGGTAACGGGGAATGCGTGTGGCATGCGAGGGTAAATGTTCCTTGACATAGGCAGTCAAGAACTGGAGATTAAGCAGCAACACGCACTCCATATCGATCCGCAGCGCCCGAAACTCGGTAATCGTCGTATTGAAGTTGTTGCCAAAGTTCACGTAGGCGTCGCTCACCTGCGTCTCGTCCATGCGCTGCTCGCTCCATTGGCGGAGTGCATCAAGCAACGCACGGACGGAGAGCAGCAGCTGGTGCACGGCATGTCCTGCCGCCGTCTGCGCCATGCGGGACGGAGACAGGGTAGATGGGGGGAGGTGTAAAGAGGCGGTTTCGTGATGTGTTCCAGTCGGAGGCGCGCTAATCACAGCCGGATATCCGGGCCGGGTTACTTATTCAGAGCGGCGAACTTGGAGGTTCTTGTCCGGTTACGACCATCGTCTGCAAACCTCGAGATGGCGCTTTCTGGAGTATACGGTGCCGGAGGCAGAGACACGACTATCAGCGTCATCGATACTGTTGCCCAAAACACGTGAGTAGGCTGCAAACATCCAACTTCGCTGACATCGATGCCATCTAGGGCCGCAGAATCTGGCCCAATAACTCGCCTCCCTGACGAAGTCCTTTCCATCGTCTTCTTCTACTATGCTGTCTGCCTTCACGAGTCCTTGTACACACGCAAATGGACACACACAATCCTTCGCATCAATCGACACTGGAGGGAACTCGCGCTTCACACACCCATCTTATGGAGCTTCTTCTCTTCTTGGACCCTGCCCGACGCAAGACCCCAAGACAAGCTCCTACAATCATCCTATGCGCACCCTTTGTCACTTAAGCTCTCTCCAGTGATTGCTTCGCAAGTCAACTGGACGTTCGCGCTCATGGAAGCTCACAAGGATCGCGTGCAGGACGTCGAAGTTTACGCACAAGCGCAGATGATAGAACACATATCGTCACGCCTGCGTAGTAACTGGAAGAGCTTGCGCCACCTTTCCCTCTGGTCGGTGAACTTTCAGTACGATCTGCCTTCCCACGTTGCGCAGGACCTCATTCTCGGCCTGTGCACTCTGAGGCTTGTCAATGTGCGGCTGGATTGGACAATCGTTCGTAATGTCCGGCACTTGAGAATGGCGGGGAAACCTCAATTGGGTTCCATCACGATCAACGCTCTATCCAACGTCCTACGATCTTGCCCAACTCTACAGACCTTGGAGTTATTCGATTGCGTATACAGGGGTCACCATGAATCGGACAAGATACGCGAGCCCATCGAGCTCTCTCATTTGCGACGAATCGAAATACGTGCCTCTAGCAGCGTCTGCTCGTCTGTGCTAGGCCTCATGAGCCTGCATCCGTCTACTGCTATCCTGTTTGACGTGGACAACATGGTCGATGCCAAGAGCATACGGCCGCTCTTGATACATCTATGCAAACACTTGCTCGCCCGAGGTCGCCCGCCGCGTCTGCGCTCGCTGCAATTCATCTCCTCCCGCCCGGAAAAAGGCCATAAAACCAACTGCTGGATGCGCTTCCTATGGGATGATTGCCTGCCATTCGCCTACAGATCGCTGGGCGCTGAAGGCATCCCCTACACAACTCAACTGGAGTTGCGCGTAGTTCCCCTCAGCGCGCGGGAGCTGCACCGCATAGTAACGAAGGTTCTGAACATTGTACCTACGCACGCAGTCGAGGTCCTCGATATGCGCTCCTCCGCCTACACGCCGACGAGGACGCTGCGTGCGCTCCTGCGCGGGTTGCCTGCCGTCCGGTCCATCTACCTCGCCTCGCGTGCGGTTAACGTCTCCGTCCTGGAATCTATCCTGCACCTCATTGAGGCTGGAAACCTGCAGGGGCCGACGCACGCGCCATACAAAAAGCCGCTGAAGCCGCCTGCGCTGGAGCAGGTCTTCTGGGATACGCGCACTACGGCCGGCGCAGAAAGGCCGGTCGTGAGAGAGACGGTATGCGCAATTCGGAAGCTCCTTCAGGCGTACAAGAGCGTGGGCAGGCCCATCCGGCAGGTCTTCCTCTCGGAGCGCCCTGATGGTATGCCTGCGGCAATATTCGCGGTACGTATCTGAGTTGTGCGACGCATACTATATTGCTTTGATACTTATGCAAGACGAACAGGCAATGGCCAAGTTGTTTGGGGAAGGTTTCGTCTGTCACGGATCGACTTACGACAGTCGACGATAGGTCAGAAATATCTATGCAGGCATGTCAACGGTCAGTACAGATGTGATACATTATTCAAGAATTCCGCGACCCTCCATCCAACAGTAGATCCCTCCCTGAAAACCGCTACCTCCTCATCGATCCAAGGAAACCCGATACGACCCCCGATAGACTATGTTGTGATTGATGCTGTTGCTGCTCGCCCGGAGGAGGCGGCGGTGGTGGCGGTCTGGACATGAACGAGCCGTAGAAGCTGCTCCTCTGAGGCGGTGGTGGCGGAGGTGCCGTGTAGAGGTATGGGTTGTTTAGTTGGGATGGCGAGGGTGACGGCTGATTAGGATGTACTTGGTAGGAGTGAACGCGAGGAGAGTGCTTCGGTGGCAATTGCTTGGGCGGCGATTGCGCTGGTTTGGATTGCCGCGCAGGCGATTTGGAGCGTGGGCGTCGGATTTTGGCTGTATGATTGAGGTGTCAGTACAGATATCTACAAATGTTTGTTTGGGACCACAAACCCGAGTCCTTGCTTTTCGCCTCAGTACTCGACGAGGATGGAACAGGCGGGGGTGCCGAGCGTCGTTTGCTGTCATCCTTGTCCTTCACTGAGGCCTTTGGCTGCAGCTCCGGCATGGGTATCTTGCTCAGGTGGACGCTGAGGCTGTTCGGCGGTGTATACTTCGCCTTGGCAGGATCTTCGTCGTCGAGATTGATTCTACGAGGTCCTTTGGCCTTGACGGTGTCGTATACGACGTATTGGTGTAGCTCATCCTCGTCGTAGATGCCTGCAGGGCATTAGCACAGGATGGGTAGGAGAGGAATCGATGGACTTCACCGGCTTTATGTCGTATGCGCTTGGTCTCCTCGACGACCTGCAGCACCTTAGGCACTTGACTCGCCTCTGATGAGCGGATGGTGATGAAGAGCATGGCTTCGTCCTGGGATCCCAATAAGCATACAATATCATAGGGCAGTCCGAGCGAGCACCGACCGCCAGTAAGTTAGCGGAATATCGCGCGTAGTCTTCGAAGCTGCCCTCATCCTCCACGGTCACTTCGTTCAGCTCCCCACGTATAGCCTGCAGCTCCGCAATCCGATCGACGCCACTCTTGGGTTCAGGTCGTGGAGGAGGCGGCGGAGGTGATGCGGGGGTCTCGCTGGGGATGGGGCCGGAGGACTGGCGGGACGGTGTTGGAGGCGCCGCATGGTATGCGTCGTTGGCGTCTTGGAAGGTGAAGAGGGCGGTGAGGATGACTATTTCCAGCCCCTTCCTGTCTTCAATGTCGAATCTGCGCAGGATCGTCGCGTTCAACGCTCAAAGTCCGTGCTTCCTCTCCAGGGGAACGCACCTGTTGAGATTGTAGTCCAAGATCTGCACCGTCTTCGTCTTGATCCTGCCGGCGGGCTCCTTCGTGATCGCGACCAGTACTGGCGGATCCGGTTTCCTCAGCATATAGCACTCCTCGCGCTTCCATTCGAATTCATGGCTGGCGTGCGCCACCGTCGTTAGCCTAGGCGCTCTGCACTTTGCTGAAGGCACGACGCACTCACTCTTCCCACTTAAATGACCATCGGAAGCTCAGGGTACCCGTGTACTTGAGCTCTACGACGCTCGTTGGGTTGCAGAGCTCAAGGACCTTCGTCTTGCTCGTAGTAGCCGGCGCGCTGACCTTGACCAGCAATGATTCGGACATGGGATCTGACGCAGCTGTAGCTCACACTGACCAGCACTGGAGAGCATGCAGACGAACCGTACACCTCGACTGCATATGTCGACCCCGGGATGCGCTGCTTGCGATAGTGGATCGTCCCCGCGGGGTCTACGAGATCGGTCACATTGGGCGCATCCTTGTTCGGTGTGAAGAGTAGTGTGAAGAGGTTCTTGTCCAAGCTCATAGTAGGGGGAGGGACCTCGTCGGCGACAGCGACGATGGACACGTAGAGGGCTGCACAGGAGTCGGCGGTGGAGGGAACGAGCCCGAGGCCGCAGCGCCACCGTCAACGACGACCGGCATCAGATCCGAATCACCGGATTTGTGCCTGCCTTTATGTGTCTACAAAAGGAAGGCATTGTACTGCGAGGTGGGTGCCACAAAAGACCTCAGAGGATGGCAATCGTCAGGAGATGAGGTGTATCAGATTCAGTGTGACTACTGCTTCTGCCCGAAGCCCTTCAGCACCCCCTGCAGACCTGTGGCTACAACTCCCGGGATCCCACCGCCCAATGTACGTGCCACCCCGACAGCAGTGCTCAAGTTCTCCAAGCTTGAGGCCACGACACCCCACGCAGTCGCAGCAGGATTCGCCTCTGTCGGCCTGGGCTTTGGTGACGAACCCGCTGAGAGCATCATCGCCGCCTTGATGGTGTCGAGCTCGTTGAGTACCTCCACACCGACCGAGCGCGCCCAAACAACCGGGGCGAGGTCCGTGGTGTAGATCTTATGCAGCTTGTCCATGGCAGACATGAGCTTGTGGTTCTCAAAGTAGCGCTCTTGCGCGTAAGGAAGGAGGGAGGTGTAGGAGCCTGCAATGCCTAGTCAGCGCCTACAATTTTTTCACAACAAATGAACGCACCAATATCACCTCCAACAGAAACAGCCTGTTCAATGACACGCGCAAGACACGCAACATCCGCCAGCCCGAGGTTCAAGCCCTGCCCAGCAAGCGGGTGCACGCGATGCGCGGCGTCACCAACCAAGACGGTGCGCGCTCCAGCACCCTCCCCAAGGTAGGTTTGTGCGTGGCGGAAGATCAAGGGAAACGAGGCGACAGTGCCAGGCTGTATGCTCGTCACCGGCGGCGGAACCATCTCGGCGTCTGCAGGCGGCATAGTCCCCTCGGTCGTCACCACCGCCGACGAATACGCCGAATGCTGGTCAATTGCATGCGACCTCTCACGCCACGCAATCTCCTCCGCGATCTGGTTCACAGTAAGCGGTGTGCCGGCATTGAACGCCTCCACGACGCGCGTAGCGAGGTAGTCCATCGAGAGCGCAGGCAAGCGGAATGCCGCGTTGATCATATGCCCGAGGACTTGGGGGTCGCCCTTCGTGAGCGCGCTAGCGATGTGCGGGCGAGTAGACCAGACGAGAGTAGAGGCGGTGGGGGAGAGGGGGAGGAAGGCGATGGGTCCAGTGGGGAGGAAGCGCTGGTATGCGGTGGTGTTGGGAGGCTGGTATGCGCCGCGCGGAGGGTGGAATGGGGTCGCAACGATGGCTTGGGTATCGTACGACCAGCCAAAGGTGTCGATGCCGGCAAAGTTACGGACAGGGGAGTTCATGCCGTCGGCGCCAATCTGCGAGCGCGTAAGTCTCGGCAAGGGAGACGGGAAAGGCTGGACACACCAAGAGCCTCGCGCGGATAGAACGTCCATTGTCGAGGTGGAGTACCGGCCAGCTGCCGGTGGCGCCCTCATCCGGTGTGATAGTTTGCACCTTCGTCTTATCCAAAAGCTGGATGTCAGGGAAGGTGTCAAGGTGGCGCAGGAGCCCGCGCTGCAGGTTCAAGTTCTCGACGATGCGGGACATGCCCTGCAAGTCACACTCGCTAGCATCATTGTAGAGGTCGGTCACGGAGAACTGAATCCTGGCATCCGTGATGCCATCCCAAACCTGCGCGACGTTGGTTCAAGGGAACCGAAGTGCAGTGTATGCAAGGTGCGAACCTGGAGTTCCTCGACAGGGCATGTACGCTGCTCGTCGACATGCGAGTACGCGCCGATGTCTATGTGTAGATGTTAGAGAAGCTGGACCATGGACTTATTGGCCAACGCACCTCGAAGGAAACGTGTTGAGTCGTTCGTCAACGAGACGCATCGGTTGGAGTAGCCCTCCGACTGAGTCCAGGCTCGGACTTTGGACAAGTCCCCAGCCTCGACGAGCGTTATACGCAGCTTCTCTCGCACATTCTTGGAGGATGCTACAGGTCAGAATAAGGTCAGCATTACTCAGTATGCACTTGCAATGGACGCACCTAACGCGCTCGCCAGCGCGAGACCAGCGGGTCCACCTCCGACAATGACCACATCAGAGTGTTCCGGCGCCGCGGTCGACGCGCATCTAAACGAGAGGAGATTATGCCTTGCGGCCCGTGTTGTTAGTCGCGCGCAGCGGCGCGTGAGGGTCAACGACATGAATGCCCGGAACAAGGTCAGGATCACGCCGCGTCCATTGTTCTCTCGAAATGGAGGTAATTGTTACCTGCATTCATCTTGTTTCTTACGTCCATCGCCACTACGCCAGCGCATCCCACGAACTCTTTGCATGAACCTCTGATACACTACACGAACTCCGTCTTCTACTCTTCACGATATGGCTGCAGCTGCTGGCCCAGCCTCCGCGGCGCAGGCGATCGGGGAGTACCTGCAGTCTCCCGACGATCTGGCAAAGGTCTCCGCGTATCGCAAGAAGCTCGAGAAGGAGAAGGCCTCCATAGACGCACGACTACGAACAGGAGTGAAGGAGCAGCTTACCGCGACGCGAGAAGGGCTCCGCAAGCTGTTGAATACGCGGAAGAATGTGCAGACCATCCGCGATGAGATGGTGCAGATAGACCGAGAATGCAACGATCCCCAGAACCATGTTGCAAC
>JAMQCK010000911.1:0-14096 GCA_024196135.1 Pleurotus ostreatus/Saccharomyces cerevisiae fusant | reverse complement strand
CCTGGTGGTCCGGCTGGCTACTTTTCGGATGTGTCGCACCCGCCAAACGTGGCGAAGGTCACTATCCATACCGTCAATTCCATCCTGGGGGACAGCATCGTCGTGCGTAGTCGCTGTCGCATATGACGCGCCGTTGCTGACGGTATGCGCTTGGCAGGTTTGGAGGTGCTGGCACGTCTGGGGCAGAAATTGGAAGGTCTGCGTGTTCCCAGCTATGCTCATTCTGGGTTCCGCAAGTGAGTGACTCGGTGTAAGTTGTCAAGTGCTCGCTAACGCAACCCAGTCAGTGGTTTTGGTCAAGCGTACATATTCGCAAACGCCAAAACAATACACAGTGCTTTCAACGACGTGCGCAACCCATTCATTGCCCCTGCCCCCAGTGATACTGACGCCCGTGTAGACCCTGGAAAAGTGGAACGGCTCCGTGTTCATCCTATCCCTCGTCACCAACGTCATTGTCACTACCCTCATCGCCGCCCGCATCTGGTTTTTGGCAAGAGAAACCGGCGGGCACATCCTATCCACGAAGTTCCGGTACACCAAGGTCCTCGTAATCGTGATCGAGTCCGCGATGATATACAGCGCGGCGCTCATCATCGAAATTACCCTGTACTTCATCGGCAGCAACGCGTTCTATATCGTGTATGATCCTATAGCGCAGCTCACCGTTCGTTCCCCCTTCTCTCCGGTTTCATTGTGGGCTTACGTTTCCTCAGGGTATCGTCCCTACCATGATTATCGTGATGTCTACCCTCGGCCTTACTGCAGAGGACATGGACTCCATTCCCGTCGGCAAGTCCCGACCCGAGGACCCTGAATCCCACCACCTCTCCACCATAAACTTCAAGCCAGGCGGCCCCGCGCGCGGCAGCGTGCCCGGATTGAGCAGCGGCAACACTACGACAGGCTACTCCGACCCAACCACGGAGGACTCGTCCATAGACTTCAGGACCTACAGCGAGGTCAAGGTCCCGGAGCATTATGTGGACCCGCCAGACGCGAGCTTCGTGGTTGCACCGCCGGAACGTTCGCCTCATGCGGTGCACCACTACGAGATAAGATGAGATGCTGGGCGATTTAATGGAAGAGATATCATAGTGGAGGACATACCTACATACTACCCCGACGCTGTTGCTATCGCAGGATACCATGCGCTGTACTTTTAGTGCTCATACCTATGCAGGCTTAATTGGCAGCCTTGTACTGTTTTCTTCTACTACTTGTGCTTCGGGAGATACATCCCATGTACATATGCAGTGCATTTTGTCTTCACCACGGGTATTTCCAGGAGGGCAAACATAGGCAAACAATCAAAGAAGTTTGGTGATGGGACTTTGCTTCCGTTCGATCACTCCATGACCTCCCTCACACATACGGAGACGGTGCTCGGCAAGCGGAAGGCCTATGTCCTCCACCTTGCATCGAGCCCTGAACCCAGCACGGCACAGTCGGACTCGGAGTATGAACCACCTGAGGAACCCATAGCTTCAGGGTCGAGAACGCCAGCAAGATCGAGGACACCAACGGGGTCGAAGACACCAACGAGATCAAGGGCCCCCTCGAGACCTAGGACACCGAAAGCAACGACGAGTGCGCCGATCATCGTCAACGGCCAGCTCGTGAACGACACCAAGAAGCGCTACGCGTGCACGTACGAAGGATGCGACAAGGCGTACTCGAAGCCTTCCCGTCTGGAGGAGCATGTGCGATCTCACACTGGGCAGGTGCGTACGGGCGATCGGCTGGTCGATCAGCGATTTCCAGGAGAGGGGGAATGGCGCGGCTAACCATTGCATCTGCAGCGCCCCTTCGTCTGCGCGACGTGCAACAAATCATATCTGAGGGAAACCCATCTGCAAGCCCACTCGCGAAGCCATCTTTCAGAGTCGGCGCGCCCATTCGAGTGTACGGTTCCCGGTTGCGGCAAACGGCTATGGACGTCGCAGCACCTGCGCGTGCATCTGGACTGGCATAACGGGGCGAAGCCCTTCCAGGTGCGTCTCACGATAGCCGTACGACCGCACGAGTGCTGATGGGACTTGCAGTGCACCGAGGAAGGCTGCGACGAAGCATTCGCCAAGCATCACCAGCTACGGACGCATATCTGTACGGCACACTGTCCTGAAGGCACGAAGCCCTACCGCTGCGAGCACGAAGGCTGCACCAAATCCTTCAGCACCAACCAGAAGTTACGCGCGCACGTCAGGACTCATGACGGTGCGTTCCAGAGTTAACTCCCACTTCTCTCTTGCCTCACTCGTCGCGTCCCAGAATCGCGCTACGCCTGTCTGACTTGCTCTCCCGCCGCCTCCTTCGCCACCTGGACGGCTCTCCAGCATCACAATCGCACCGCGCACCCGCCAACATGCAACCACCCATCCTGCAACGGCAAGCAGTTCACCTCTCAGAAGGGCCTGCGCGCACATCAGAAGCTGCACGAGCAGCAAGAAGTTGAGTGGGCCATGAACGGCAATCAATCCGACGCGGAAGACGAGGACCAGCCGCCGAGGAAGAAGCGCCGCGGTGGCGAAGTCGGCCGCGACTGGAAATGCGAGGTCGTGGGGTGCGGGAAGGACTTTAAGTCGGTGAGTGCCCTTTGGCTGTGGGATTGTTGAGGGCAGATGACTGACCGGCCTACAGAAAAAGGCTTTGACCACGCACACGAACGTAACGCATCTCGGCCACCGCGACTTCGTGTGCTCGCACGAGGGCTGTGGACGCGCATTTGGGTACAAGCACCTTCTCCAGCGGCATGTCGCAAAGATTCACGCCCGCACTTCGTCATCATCCTCTGAAGAAAACGAAGGATCCGGCCCGGACGCTGGCTCGGACGACGACGACGAGCAATCGGCCGCCGAGGACACTCAAGGGGAGGAAAATACCCTCATCAATCTCATCACCGGCAGCACGTACGCCAAGAAGGCGCAAGACAGGCTGCGCACGACGACGTCGCTGTGCTGTCCTTTCCCCGACATCTCCGGCTTGCCGTTGCTTTCCAGCGCGGCCTCGAGCTCGTCGCTTCCTGACGCGGTCTCGTGCTCATTGATCGACACTGCCTCGAGCTCGTTGCCTCATACGTCGACCTCGCACGCATGCGAGTACGTGTTCAGTCGCGCGTACGACCTTCGGCGTCATCTACGCGCTACGCATGGGCTGGAGACCGACAAGGATGCGCTGGACGCGTGGGTTAGGAAGGAGAAACGGACGAAGGCATCTGCTACCGGACCTTCGGCCATGATGTGAACGAAATACTGCGCTTCATCTGCAATATATTTGCTGCCAGTGAATCTTTGTTTTGTTTTCTGGCCTGGTCTCTCGCCGTTCGTTGCTTTCTGTTGAGCAAGCGATGCAAAACGCGCCGGATTTTGATTCAACGAGCCCATTATTCAGGCGCGGAAAAGACACGGTACGCGAGTAGTGTGTGGTATCTAAGTAATACAGTCCAAGAAGACGAATGCAGCGGGCGATGGGGATTCCAGACAAGAGAAAGGTTGTGACGAAATAGGAGACCGAAGAGCAGCAATACGAACGCGAACGACGAGACGAGAAGGTATGTGAGTGCAGAAGAGGTATGTAACTAAGGCATACTTAATAGGTAGCAGGGCGATACAACAGACCGGTGTCGATAACAAATGAAGAGAGCGTGGTACACGTTTGGAGGTTGGGTGCTCCGGATTGGAGGTAGTTTCGGGATGGAGGGAGGGGCCTACGCGCATAGACGGCATGGCATAGGTGAGGTGAGGAGATGGCGAGGATATGTGGCTGTGATGAGGTCGGTGTGGCGACGGGCGGTCCGTTATAGACAGTCGCCCTTGCACGGCGTCGGCTCGCGGACATCTACGTCCGACGCTTCGGTGCAGTCGCCCTTGCATGCCGCATTGCGCGCAGGGGCGAGGGCGATGTCCTCAGGAGATGTCTATTTTTCTGTCAGCGCCAAAAAATCGGGAGATAGCGATGATGACGCACCTGCCCCCGCGCTTCGTCATCCAGTCCAGAGAACGGATTTGGCAGTGGCGGCTGCCCGATGGGGGCCGCTTGTGCGACCAGCGACACTGTAGGTGCATTCAGTGTCTGGTGTCGTTACGGAAAATCTACACTACGTACAGCAGACTAGGGTCGTCGCAAGGAAGAGCCCTTGGAAGCGCATGATGGATAGGTATGTGGATTAACGAGCGCGCCTGCGTCGAGCAGGAAAAAGCAGCGGTTGTGCCAGAGTGAGCGGCAGAGGAGTAAGCGGCTGCCAGGGAAAAGAGTGAGGTGCGCGGTCTATGCATCATCCTCTCCGTCCCTGTTCGTTTTATATCATAGCATCCTGACATGACCAAGTACAAACGGGAGGGTATCCGGGGATAGAGCGTTTCCCCATCCGTGTACAACAACTTGTTTATTTCCCCTTTGGGCGAAGGAAGTTGCCTTATTTGGCAATTTCCAGGCTTCGGAGCCGCGGATGCAACTTTGCATCCGGGTGCGGGGTGACGCCGCAGTACACCAGGAGGCGGCTCGACGCGACGACACTCACGGCCAAATATACCTTGACGCTTCCTGTCCGACAGGCTGTGACGGGCTGCTAGCTGAGATAAGGGCTTCAGAATTGGAGCCGGCGGGAAGTGCATGGCTGGGACGCAAGCTGGTGCTGTCGATTATAAAGAAATTACGGGGATGAAATCCTGCGAGCTCGCCTCGATATCCGGAGCACATACGCATAGCAGGTACGTCCTGTAGAGCACGGAAGTAAAATACAAGCGAGTGACATCGTCAAATGACTTTGAAGACATCACACGGAATCAGAGGGTCAGTAACCGGACGAACTGCCTTTTGCGGACGCACTTGCTTGTTTAGAACATTGAAGACCAAGGCCGGGGTACAATACATACTCAAACGGCGCTCGCCTGGCGCACGCCACTTCTTGATGTCGTTGCTGCTGAGCAGTGACGGGATGTGTTCTAGGCGATGGGAAGGCACTCGACTGTATAGAGCCTCGTTGACGAAGAAAAGCTTGCTTGTGGCTTCGGCCTGCTTGTGCGTTGGCGTCGGTGAAAGGTATCCCGAATGTCGTTCGCACTCGCATCAGCTTTCCGACAGTTCTTCTCGTGCATGCCCGCAGAGAACACAGACGTCGGCGTGAATCCAAGATTGAAAATCGCGCCTTTCGGCTTAAACCCACTCCGCCTTCAACTAATTTATCACGCCTGGCAGCCACTTCTGCTACACGTAGTCATGACCGCACTGCAAAGCAGAATGCAATACTGAGTGATGCACGCACCCCTGGAGTCAGTGACCATGTCGGCGAGCAAGGGGAAGGAATCAATCATTGCTGTCAATCGTTATGTCGCGCGTGGCTACTAATGCTGGAAGCTTGATACAGTCTCCAAAAGCTTGATCATGAAGGCAATTAGGGCCTCTCATGTGTGGTGTCATGTGTAGTGAGGAAACGGCCGTCAGACCGAACTGCGTCGCCTTGTCTTCAACGTTAGTTACTCTCATCGCGGGCACAGCATTAGGGGTCGTTGGCATAGCTTCACGAGATCCAGCATTGCTTAGAAGATCGCGGAGTCCACCTGGAAGGAGACAGTAGGGACGAGAAGGATGGTCTCATGGAGGAAGAACTTCAAGAGGGCGCCAACTTAATAGGCGCTCGTTCGGCTGCCGGCCCGATCACGACACAGCCACCATTGGCAACCGAGGCCTCTTCGTCACGAACCCTCACCTCGCTCCTGGCTTGCTCACACCTTCTCCTCCGGGCTTGGCTGACTTGACCCTCTATAACTCTGAAGGGCCGTTTCACGGCAGGGCCCGCTACCATACATTATCTGACTTACACTGTGGAATTTGTGGTGTGTGGACTCAGCCGGCTTGCGAGTGAGTGACTCGTGTGCTTCCCAAACACTCTTGTATCCCACCCACTGGCTCTCATACATATCGATCGACGACTTTCCCCACGTCAACGTGCTGCGAGTGGTTTCAATGACCCACAGTCAAGGCATCGCATCCGGTGAGCCCGCCAATGCATACTGGCGCCTCCAACCGCCGCTCGAGCCCCGACAGCGTCCAGTGAGTTTCCGATCCCTTGCGAGGTGTCCAGTCCCTCCCCTCTCGCGCACACCTTCTCCGCGCACGCGCTCCCGCTATAATAAATGGACACTGATGATGGTAGCCTGTCAGCACCATTGCGCTGGATGCGATGTTAAACCCCCGAGTATTGGCATACGTAAATAAAAGGGGAAAACAGAAACAGAGTCACAGACAATGTATAAGTACTCAGTGGATTCTACGCCTGCAAAATAGGATACTATACAGCGTAATGGCGTTGGAGAAAAGAGTCAAGGTCAATGCCAAGGTGCGCTCGGCCGATGCCGAAGAGTCGAGACCGCAGAAGGCCCTGTCATGTGCCGACACGTGATAGGTTACCAAAGTTCGCGAGACGGAGCCATTGCGATTTTTGCGCTTCATCCCTAAGACCCACTACCATAAATGGTAGCGGGAACTTGTCTGCCTTTTTTCTACTAAGCTGGTGCACCATGCAAACAGCAGAAAAGGAAAAATGCGCGAACTTCCTGGTTTGATTCAGAGCTAGAGGGACAGCTGCGGCAAATCGGGTCGAAATCATGTCGTCCTGAACAGTCATGCTGGCTTCTGTTAGTGCAAGAACTTATACTTCGTCTACTGAGCGGTCGTACATCAATCGCGTCCGAAGAGCAAGCACTCCGATGCTCGCACTCGGTCAGTGACTCTTGAACTTTGCCTAGATAGTGCCTTTATGGACGACCGGATTGGCGAAATCCACTGAAAATGAAATGGGATGGTTTCGGGATGAGGGTGTCCTTGGCATGAGCTATGCGGGGCGCTCAAGGACGATACATGTACGGTAAGCACGGTGGCGCGCCTTGTCACTTGTGGTCGACCGTCTAATCGCCAAACTCTACAGATCGATTTACGTAGCACGTGCCATCATCAATACAATGTTTGCCCATCGGCGACAGGACGCTTTCGCTTCAGCTCTTAGCTCTTCCGCTTCATGGCCGTCTGCTTCGAGTATCATCCGACTTGACGCGCCTAGTAGGAGGCTTATATAGGTCGCTTCATCAACAATGACACAGGCCCTCGCTTCGGACTCTCCTGTATATAACCAGCGGCCTCTCGAATCTCGCTCGCCCTCACAACATGCGGACTGATGATCTCTTCTCTTTGCTTATATTTGCTGCCGCTGCTGGCTGCGTAACGATACAGGATGGGGCAGAATTTTCCAAACAGCCTTTCGACTATATAATCGTTGGTGCGGGCACGGCCGGATTGGTCGTACGTCGGTTTCGTCATACTGAAGACTATGAAGCTGATGAGCGCAGGTGGCGACTAGACTGAGTGAAGACCCTTCGGTGAGAGTTGGCGTGCTTGAAGCGGGGGAGACGGCGAAGAATGTAGACATCATCGACGTCCCAGGATTGGTGTGTGGCCATACCAACTCCGAGAACCTAAGCTAAGACAGATCAGTATGGCGCAGACTTGGGTACGAAATACGACTGGAACTACACCACTCAAGCGCAGGGCGATATCAACAGTATGAACTGGCCGCGCGGGAAGGTCGTGGGAGGTAGGTGTGCTGCCTTGACCCCTACATATTGTCTAACATTCGGCATCCAACAGGCAGTTCTGCCCTTAATTTCCTCGTTTGGGACCTTCCCTCTGCCGCTGACTTCGACGCCTTTGAAAGCCTTGGCAATCCGGGTTGGAACTGGGATAGCATCTCGTCCTACGCGAAGAAGGCTTCTAACTTCACGTCGCTCGCGCCAGAACAAGCCGAGGCTCTCAGCGTCCAACCTAACGCATCAGACTACGGCACCGACGGTCCCGTGCACGTCTCATTCGGCGACTACTTCTGGCCGATTACCAAGCTTTGGCTTGCCGCGCTAAACGCTCTGGGTATTCCCACTAACGATCGACCTAACGGTGGAAACGTCGTAGGCGTGAACTTGACTCCGTCGAATGTCCGACCCGACAACATGACGCGCGACTATAGCGCTCCCGCCCGCTACTATCCGAATGAGGCGCGCGAGAACCTCGTACTTCTTACCAGCGCTCTTGTGAGCCGCGTGAACTTCGACAACTCCACTGGACAAGGGCTTGTGGCGAGGACAGTGTCACACGTGAGCGGAGGGCAGGCTTACAATGTCACTGCCGGACGAGAAGTCATCGTCTCTGCAGGCGCAATCAAGTGAGCTGGTTGACTTCGAAGGTAAAGTACTCGAGCACTGATATATCATTTTCAGCACGCCGCAACTCCTTGAGCTGTCGGGCATTGGCCAAAAAGAAGTCCTAGCAACGTGAGTCTGCTCATCACTATCCACACACACTATGAACGAAAGTCCACAGGGCGGGTATCGAGCAGATTCTTGATTTGCCTGTCGGTGAAAATCTACAAGACCACAGTACGCAATTATTTTCGAGTGATCGTAGCGCCTTTTGACACTCCTCAGCGGTCACGTACATAACCTACGAAATCCGGAACGACACCATTACAAGTGGCGCGCTCGCCACCAACGCGACGCTAGCCGCTGATCAGCTCGCTCTGTGGCACGAACACCAGCCTAGCATGTACGACTTCGGTACACACGGTATCGCTTACCTCAACCTTCCTCAATTGGTCGGCGAGCATCGGGCGGCCAAAATATCCGCAAAGGTCGACGCATACGCGAAGTCCCAGAACGGCTCCACCTACGCGGACGTCCTTGCTACGCAAGTAGCGCTCTTGAGGAATGAGTCGGTGGGCCAGATAGAGATCATCTCCAGCGATACCGCGGGTACGTATAAGGCGGAGGAGGGAAAGACGTACATGTCCTTCGTGATTGCAAACCAGCATCCCTTGAGTCGAGGTGCGTTCTTGCCAGTGGTGACCATTTATGCTGCAGACGTCTGATATGTCGTAGGCTCTGTTCACATCAACAGCAGCGACCCGAACGTGTACCCCGTAATCAAGCCCAACTATTTCGATGTCGACTTCGATTTGGACTTGCATGCCGCAGGAATTCAATGGGCGCTCAAGATAGGTATGACATTGCTCGTAGACAACGCCAGCCCTCCATGCTGAAAAATTTACAGCGAAGGGCAACGTATATGCGGACTTGGTCGTCAAGCAGCTTCTGCCTATGGAGGGCGAGGATCTTCGCGAGTACCTCAAGGCGCATCTAGCATCGGAATATCACCCTATTGGGACGGCGAGCATGCTTCCTTATGGGCGAGGCGGTGTCGTCGACCCTCAGTTGCGAGTGCATGGAACGACGAACCTGCGCATCGTCGACGCGTCTGTGATCCCATTGCACGTCTCGGCACATCTTCAAGCGACAGTGACGGCTATCGCAGAGCGCGCCGTCGACTTGATCAAGGGCGCGACCTGATAGGCGAGGTTCAGCGTTGTCCAGAATCATCAGGGATAGATGTACGATACCGTGGGACCCGGCCCGCGTATAATTCGTTGTCTACTGGCAGGATACGAGCCAGCCATTCAATGTCACATTCGAGGCCTTATCATCGATGGTCACGTACTCGCTCATCCTTGCCTCAAAGCCTTCAGTAGATGGATCCGAGGGTCACCATAACGCGACATTGGAGATAGATATATATTGCATGGAGAAAAAATCTAAGACGGTAGATAACTTGATCAGATGCGTGCCATTTGCGTTCACTTCGTAAACCTGCCGAGCAACTTGCTCCCCGCTAGCAATGTCATCAGCGAGACCAAGATCATCGACAGCAGTAACAGCTCACTAGTCATCACGCTGTCCACGCGGTCTCGCGCTTTGCGTCCACCGAACTTGTCCACAGCATCAAGAGCGTAATTCACGTAGTTTGATCCTCCAGGCGTCGGTTGCTGTGCTTGAGGAGCAGCGGCACCGGAGGCAGCAGGAGCAGCAGGAACGTTGGCAGGACTGGGGCTGGCTGATGCATGATGGTGGCCTGGAAATCAGGAGTTCATCTCAGTACGGATACGCAGCGTCACCCCAGAAACGAGGAGTGGGTAACTGACGGTATGGTACGTAGGGCAATTCCGGCTGAGAATTGCCACTCGGCCCTCCCGGATATGACGAGCCGCCAGATGGTGGCGTTGGTTGCATCCCAGGGTACGACGAGCCACCGGTGTGTCCGTAGCCAGCTGGAGGTGCGCTCGGGCCTCCATAGGGTGCAGGCCCACCTGGATACTGCGAGCCTGATCCTTGGCCTGGATATTGCGATGGTCCTGCTTGTTGGCCAGGATACGTCGATGCGCCTGGGTAGGCCGACGTTGAGGAGGACCCGGGATAGCTCGAACCTGCCGCTCCGAACGCGGGACTGGCCGGTGAAGAGGCGTTCATGTAGCCCGGCTGGTACGGTGACGAAGGGTACGATGATGACGAAGGCTGGTACGACGACGAGCTTGACTGATATGGGGATGATGCCACCTGATACGGCGAAGAGGCTTGATATGATGAGGAGCCGCTATGGTAAGGAGACGACGGACGTGATCCTGGCGAGTGCGGCATGACTGGTGGTGTGAAAACTGGACTCAGGCTATCGCTTGCGCCCACCATAGCCGTGGGGAACGACACCGAACCCGGTCCAGACGACCCAGGCATAGACGATGAGCCTGCCATCGGCGGCGCACTGTGCATATACGATGACTGGCCCGTGCCAACGCCAGCCATGCCACCCGGGCCGCTTGGTACGGCATGCGGACTTGTCGGCAGCGAATGGCTGGACGACCCCTGCACTGCAAATGTCGACTGCGTTGGGCTTCCCGGGTACACTGAAACCGGCGGCGGGCGATGTCCTCCCGGACGCGCCGGCAAGTCAGGCTGATGAGAGCTTCCCGGCCGAGAGTCATGTCGTACGATAGGCGGCGGCGGAGGTCGAGAGGCGCTCGATGGGTGTGGACGCAGTGCAGATGCAGACGGACGCGAAGCCAGAGGTGGCGTCGGACGGGTCATGTTTGCTGGTCTCGCCGGATGTGACGGGGGCGGTTGGTATGGCCCCTGCGGCCGAGGCGATATGCTCGCAGAACCAGGATGCGCCGGATGCATTGGTGGTGCCGGCGGTCGGGGAGACGTACTGCCTGAAGGACGGGGTGACGTGCTAGGACGAGGCGGCAAACTGGGCTGCGGGGACATGCTCGGCCGATGTGGCATGTGCGGCTGGGGCGACGTGCTCAGCGGTGGTGTGGGCGCCGAATTGTAGTATGCGGAAGCACCGGCTAGGTCTTGACGAGCGAGGTCATCCGCGAGAGCATTGATTGAGGCGCTCACAGGATCTGCCTGCGAGGGTCGCGTAGCTGCAGGCACGGAAGGTGGCGGAGATGCACCTGGCCTTGTAGCCGCAGGAGCAGACGGTAGGATCGACGTGTTTGATGGTCCTTGCGTCGATGTCGCAGGCTGCGGGACGATAGTCTCCGCAGAGCCCGCACCAGCCGGCTCATCCTCAGCCTCCAATGTATACGGCGGTGGTGGCGCTTCGTCCTTAACCTCTTTGTTGGCGGCCAACCATTCTTCGTACGACTGCCCACCACCACTTCCGCCACCGCCTCCGCCAAAACCCGACCCGGACGCGCCTGCTCCCTCAATCATGTTCAGGGTCTCGCGACGTTTCGCCGGGCTCTCGTATTTCGGCCTCCCGGCCCAGTAGTCCTGCAGTTCCTTGACAGGGAACGAGTCGTGCACCATCCGCTCGCTCCTCAATGCCTCTGCGGCGAAACCGGCAATGCGCATGTACCAATCGCTCGGCAGGTCATAACCATCTGCGTCCAGAGCGAGGAACTGGAATTTATCGTCCTCGGCTTTCGGCAGGTTTCGTGACTTCTCAACTACGGGGAGGAACGCAGTGCCCTCGTCGTATCTGTGAGCACGGCTTAGCATAAATGAGCGGAAGTGTGATGGTCAATAGACGTACTCATCCCACATTGCGCCATATAGAATACGGACGCCCAGCCGCTTCGCGTTGACGATCTGTTGCCACAGAAAGCGTCCTCCGTTCCGCTTGACCATGTTCAGTTGCCATTTTCCCTCGGAAAGGTTTAGGCCCTGATGAGATATCCTGTCATTTCCCCTCTTCTCTGCTTTAGCTACTCCCTCACCGAAAATCCTGGCCATACGACTGGCACGTAGTCTATCTTGCGGTCGACTCCATGTCTCGCAAACTCCTCGTTCGTCTCGTTGATGAGCGTGACATCGTCCTTCATTCGATTCTCCGCAAAGCGCGTTGCGTCCTCCTCGGTGCGGAACCGGCCGACAAGCCATGGCGAAATTGCGTCGAACTCGTTTAGGAAGATGTTCAGGAAGTCGGGATTCCGGTCTCCATCGTTGTCCGCCGTGCGCCAGCAAGTTGGTACGCCACCGAAGAGGTAGGCACCACCTGGAGTAAAGTGGCGCAACCAGTGGCTGATGTCGCGCACGGTGTTGGGGTCGAACTTGCCTCCGTCAAAGCCGAAGCCTGGCAAACGGGTGAGCACAAATGAGATTGCTCCCGGCATTACATACCCCAGAGCGCAACGACGGGCCGTTCCCTGTCACGAAGGTAGTTCGGGCTCTCAAGGATGTTGAGGTCGTGGACGAGGTGCGCCCAGTCGTGCTTGATGATGCTCTCTATACGATCTGGCGCCATACCCGTCACATCGTACCTATACCTGAGTTAGCCAAGACTGCATGAAGGCGCTTGACGACCACTAACATGATAGAAAACACCCTTCCCTCCTTCTCGGCCGCTTCCCTCACGCGGATAGTTATCTCATCGCGCATGCGGCGGAGGTCCTCCTTCCCCTCGGCACAATGCGATGCAAAGCGCTGCAGAAAGACACCGTCGACGCCGTGCTCAGCCATCCAATGGAAGTGCCTGTGAGGTGGCCATGAGCTCATTAATGTGGCAAATGAAAAGATCATGTACCGTTGTACGGTGCGCGGGTGGCGAGAGGAGAATAGCTTTGCTTGATCTCCATTGCTGAAGTGAAGACCCGGTGCAGGATAGAGCTCTTCTGGAGAATACTCTGATACTTCGGGCCACAAATCTGTGTTGGGTCGTCCTCCATGGGGGATGGGGTAGTTAAACCAGTGCAGCCAGCCGTGATGACCTACAGCATCTGTCAGCGGAGTGCAAGAGCAACAGTCATACTGCGTACCCCGATGCACCGGCTCCCCATCGCCAGCACAGGTGAACCACCCTTGGTAGCCGACCATGAACTTATCCTTGATCGTCCCCGGATCTGCTCTGGACGCAGCATCTTAGCATCCTCGCGAGTACAGGTGAGGTATAGACGCGCCTTCTTATAACCTTTCCATCTGCGGTCGTCGTCGAACATGAAGCAGTGGCCATGATGACGGTTCAAGACAAGGTGTGGAATGAATCGTAAGCGCCTGCCGTGACGTCGAAGCGCGCGCGCGGTTTGCGTGCGACTCGTCTCGAACTGTCATTCATCGCCGTTTGTCTCACACTCGTAATGGACGCTGAAGCGAGGGCGTCTGCCGCCTATCTGGTCGACAAGTTGCAGAGGTGAATATTGAGGCGTCGCATAACGGATGATGGGCGCGTCGCTGAGTGCGGCACAGCGTACCAGCACCAAATCGTCTTCTGGTCGGCATCGCAGGCATCCCCGCAAGCGGGAAGAGTGAATTTGCAGTGCTGGTGAATCGATACACCAATGCTTTGCTCGAGGGCCGCGATGAGAAGGCAACGCTGGTTGGCCTGGACGGCTGGCATCTCACACGAGCGCAGCTGGACGCGATGTCCGACCCAAAGCTCGCGCATGACAAACGAGTGCGTCCTCCTTCGCTTTCCTGCAGTACCTTCCTGATGAGCATCGTAGTAGGGTGCGCACTGGACCTTCGATGGCGAATCATACGTCGCGTTTGTACGCGCTCTTAGGCAAGAACCTACTGGCGTGATCACCGCCCCATCCTTTGATCATGCCCTCAAGGATCCCACCCCGCACGCAGTCGCCATCCATCCTCATCACCGCATCGTCATTATTGAAGGCCTTTACACTTATCTTTCGGTGGAGCCGTGGTGTGGGGCTGGCAGGCTGCTCGATGAGCGATGGCTCATCGAGATCTCACTCGAGGAGGCAGAGAAGCGTCTAGTCAAGC
>JAMQCK010000910.1:0-14105 GCA_024196135.1 Pleurotus ostreatus/Saccharomyces cerevisiae fusant | reverse complement strand
GGGGAGTGCTTTGCAAGGCATTGTGACGTGCAGCAAGGTGGGAGGAGGAGAAACGAAGGCTGACGGTGCCGCAGCGCCACCGTCTCTAGGACCCTGACATGTCACAGTTCGGTCACAACACTCACAACCTTGTCGGCAGTATTCCCATGGATTTTCGTGGGCTATACCCATGAAACAGGATGCAAACGAATCTCGAGGACTGCTAGAATACACTGGTGAAGAGCGCTGAGAGCTTCGGTACACGCAAAAGGCAGCAGAAGCGAATTACAGGCTCAGAAAAATCAATTGACCATGAGGCACCAGAAGTTGAGAGGGATTTGACAAGATCACATTGAGATAAAGATACAGGTTATACATATACACAACGAGAAGTATCTCAGCGATTTTTTGGGTATTTTTGCATGGCAGTCGGACCGAAAATGGGACGGGTACGTAGCAGGCATGCAGAGGGTCAAACGTGACTGATGGCGTCAAAGCATGTGATTGTTGACTGTATGTTATACACGCGTGTCCTACTTATTCGACCGAGTAAATTCACAATGAAACCACCTACAATTGATCATTTACAGTAACAAATCCATACATCTCACGATTACACCCTTTCCGAAAGCCGAGAGCGAGTATATAGTCGGGGATTTAGTCAGAGGGATGCGCAAAAGAAGGCAGGCGCTCACCAGCGTCCTTCAACCCCGAATTTTGCGCTGCCGCAAGCAAGTCAGTGAACGGAGCGCGAGATGTAAATCCATGCTCACCGAACGCAGAGCACGTCGCCCTGGCACATAGCAAACCGAAAATAGTTCCATGTCCTGGTTATGGGCTGTTATTGACCGCTCCGATGCAGCCGCTTCGCAAGCTGCGCGACGCTGTCTGTAAAAACAAGTCCATCTCACTCACCCTTTGCGCGCTGAAAAGGTTGCTCTGCCGAATCTGAAGATATGTAGAAGCTGATTGCGCCTTGAGGGGCGCTGATTTCAAGTCTGGAAATGAGGGAGATGGGGTGCGATGTCGAGATGAAGGTCGCGGACAAGTCGTTGCGTTGCCGACTTGCTTACAAATACAGTGGCTCGGCATCTGCCGCATCGGCCCGTTTCAATGTGGCGCAACTTCGTCGACCTCGTCTTGGCTTCGACCCGACTTCGACGGCACCATAGTCCGGCTGTATAATTAGTTATACCCTGTGATCAAAGGGGGGAGTATTACATTATACCCAGTGTTTACTGGTCAGTACCCATAGGCTGTATCTTGATATCCACCCAGGTGAAATATCACTGGGTTCACCTTGGATTCCCTCACGTTTCCAGCTTTTCGTAGGTGGGGAAACAGTTATATTGCAGCTATCTACCACAAATGCGATACAGACCTACCTTCATGATCCTCGAGGCACGACGCGACGCGACGACCGGAACACCTGGGCACAAGCGGGTGCGACGACGCGTCAGATTCGCACCCCCGCGCAATGCCCGCCGTGCTCGGCTACGCGCCCGTCACTACCGACAACTGCCGCGAAACACGGCGCAACGTCCAGGGGCTTCGCCGGCGACGACAGATGCCCTTCCGTCATCGTCGGTACCCGCTGATCGTCGTGCCACACGACCCGCTGAGCACGGGAAAAGCCCGCGCTTCCTCCGTAGCGCCTCCCGGGCCGCATCTCCGTGCTCGCTCGTCGCGCCGCCGGCTGCCCGTCGCACTGCCGCCTTGCCCCTGCCCACCAGCGCCGCAGACCGCCAATGCATTGACGTCGCAGATGCGCAGAACATCTGTGCGCTACGATACGTCCGTCGCACTCTGAGCAATCACCTACACGGCCGCTCTTCCCCGCCGCCGCTGCCTGGCGCGAATGCTTCCCATGCGCCGTTGAATGCTTCTCGTTTAGTTGTCGGGGATGCGTCGTCGTAGTCACCGCTGCCTCTTCCCGTTAATGCGCCGCGTCCGCACTTGCATGCGCTACTTCGTCCGATGTCGCCGTAGTCCCCTCGCACAGCCCTCTGCATCGCCACCGGTGCTCAGTGCTGAGCTGACACCGATGCGGTAGAATCAACGTCAACAACGAGGCCTGCATTGTAGCTAGCCGCTGCGACGTTGTTTGCGACACTTTGCGCGACGATGGCCGCGCGTCCTCACAGTATCGTGCGTAGATGGCAGCCGATGCGAGAGACCGACCGCGCCCGCTAATAAGGCAGCGGGGTCACCCCCCCCGGTCGACCGTCAACTGTGTGCGCAATTGGGGAGGGAAGGAGAGGGGAGAGGAGCGAATTCGTTCGCGGGATGGTTTCCTGCTGCCGAAACGATGGTAGGCGCACGCGCCCGATGTGTACGCGTTGCTGGTGAGGAGGAGTAATGCATGTGCGAGGGAGCGGCAGCAGGATGAGCGTCGGCGAAAGGGGAAAAGGGGTAAGAGGGAACGAGGGGCGGCTTGGGCGAAAATCAACATAGTCAGTGACGTTGCATGGCATATAAGGGTCGTGCCACATACCTCACGCTGTAGATGCGCCGTGTACCTCATTCTCCTTTGTCCTTAATGGTCCTAAGTGGCGGATGAACGACCGGTGATGAGGTGGGGAGGCGGACGGTGGTGGCGAGAGGCAAGGAAGGGCGTGTGACGTCACGTCACACGGGCGTCCGTTGGCTCGCCCGCTTATCGCATAGCGTAGCGAATTCGTGTGGGGAAGACTCGGTAAGCTGAATATATGCTCTAAAGGTATACACTATACATCGCAGACCTTGACCTTAGCACCCCCCACACGTCGGGATAATTGCCGAGCTTCCGGGTCATGGTCGTGCGCGCCACTTTCCCGCCTTTTCGCGCTGTTCCCAATGTATAAGAAGGTCCCCGGCGTCTTGCAGTACTTCCCTATATACTAAATGTACATAAATAGCTCCCCAAGAAATTTCAACCTCTCCCGATAGATACAAGGGTGTTAATCATAGAAGGAGTGTGCTCAAATTCCTTCGTGAATCTCGAGGTCGTACTGTCCCTCAAGTGTCCCTTCCGACGTGCTCGATCCCATTTCCGCTCCCTGTATGGCTTCCAGCCCTGGTTTGAACACAGAACCTCCTGTAAGTAGTTGCGCTCTATCTATCCCGACTAGTCCGCGGACCTGAGTAATCCTCCTTCGACCTGTGGACGTTGCCGACGACGACGTCGAGCGCCTTTCGGAGGTCGGACCGTATATCCGAAGGTCGCCGATCGCAGCGTTCCGGGCGACGATGGTAGCGATTGCAAGCCCTTGAAGAACACCGACGGCCTGAAACACACCGTATCGTGTGATATACATGTACATGTGCCCATATATGAAGTCAGGAATCATTTGAAGCGCTATGAAAGGTCAAAATCTGAGATCCTCTCCTTAAGTCCTTTATCAGCCTCCGAGACCGCTGTTCCTAACACAACAGCAGTCCAGCGATGCAAAAACCGATTGGCTTGCTCTGGATACGTTGTAGAATATGATCATACCACCCAGATCGGTCTGTTCTGTCCGAATACTTGCGTAAACACCTTAGCACTGTCCATTCATTTCATTGTTCAGATGCATTGGCAGAGAGGCCGCAATACAGAGGGATATCTACAGAGTAAGGCCAAGCTGCGTGTACTTACATAGGAGCAGCGCCGAGCGCACGGCGAGCACGCGCAGCCATCGCACGAGGAAAAGATCGGTGGGCGCTTTGGGATTTTTGGGCAGCGCGACGCTCGCGTGTCTTTGACGGAACGCACTTGGATGCATGTACGGGGAAAGGTGACGTCCTTGACCTCTGGAGGGGGCGGTCAACGGAGAGAGGGGGTGATGATCGCGGGTGTGGAGTGGGGAAATCCTGGTAAGTGCTGGGCACACGCGAGAGCGTCCGAACGGGCTATGGCTAGAGCGCGCATTCCGTCAGGGATAGGAATCGATGAAGCAGGGAGGGCGGAAAGGAAGAGGGGGGAGGACGCGAGAGGGGGAAGGGTTGTCGCCTCCATCCAATGCGATCACCGATCGCCGATACGCGCTGTGGGCTGTGATCAGCCCGTTGTTGGTCAATTATCCAGTTCCGTTCAATGAAAATACAGCATGTGTTCGACAAGGAGAGGCGTCCTTGATTGACGTGCACGGAGGAGGGCGAACGGAGCAGCAGCAACCGCGAAGTTTTTGATCGGCCACGTGTTGTGGTGAACGCGCGTCTTGCCGCAGCGTGCCCGTGCGGGGAGGGGAGAAACAAGCCAGGACAAAAGCGAGCGAAGGCCAGCGTCAGCGGCGGTGATAGCGGCAGGACGGGAGCGGTGATGTTCGAGGCGGGCGAGGGCGGGAGGTGGGAGGCGGCGGCGGCGGCGGCGGCGGCGGCGGCGGCAGCAGCGGCAGATTCGGCGCGCTCCGCGTGCACGGCGCGGGAAGATTTCCCATCAACCGCATCCCGCGCGTATCGGCGCGACGAGGGCGACCTGCCCGATGCGGGCGGCGCATGTGGCACGGCCTGCCCCGATGCAGCGAGAAGGGCTGCCATCAACAGCCATCAACCCAGATATTGTCGCCACGCTCTCCGAATGCCATCAAAAGGGATTCAACCCCGGTTATATTTCTTGATATTAGAGGGGGAAATATCTGAATGTAGGTAGGGGGAACAACGAGATATGCCCTATAGCCACTGGTCAGTAACGATAGGGAATAATGTAATACACCCCCCTATAGGCATAGGGTATATCAAGATATACCTAGGGACAGACCTCTCGACGGTCTATAACAAACTGGATCGTCTAGGCGATGTCGCGTCCACGCTCCACGCTCGTAACCCGTTCGAATCAGCCCACAATCTTGCTGCTTCTCATTTCCGCATCTCGCGACGTGGCCGAAACTGCCCGGGTCGCCAACTTTTTCGTTTCGCTCTCGTTCTGCTTTCCCACCCCATTCATCCGACTCACCCTCCCCCCACGTCTGTCGCCTCGGGCTGCTGCACTGTGTTGTTTTGCATGACTTTCCCACCACCACCGTCACCAGTCGCCGGTCATCTCCCGCTCTGTCTGTCTTCGGAACAGTCACGCCGCAGGCGGCGCTTCATCCGTACCTATCAATATCGCATGGTCCTGCCTGTTGTGTCCTCATAGCATACCCAATCGTACATGTTGGAACGCTACACCTTCATCTCACCTTCCCATGAGAGTCGACTCATCCTCCATTCGGTCGAACATCTCCTTGGCAGGATGTGTAGGCGATGGCAGCGTAGACGCGTAGCAGGCCTTTCAAACGGCCCAGTTGAATCACAATGTAGCTCTTTTAATACCGTCTCTTTGTGTTCTCGTTGTGTTGTACGTACCTCAAAGTAAAATCAGCGCTGCGTGCTGGGGTACGTTTGGGACGTTCATAAGAGGAGCCTCAAGACGTGTGGCTCAATATGCGAATTCTCGAGAGCTACGCCGAGCTACACACGTCGGTGACTCCTCTTAGAACATGCTGCATGGATATACAGCAGCAGCGGCCGGTGTCAAAACGCGTTCCCGTCTCTTATATTGTGGCATGGCTTGCTATAGCATCGCGTGCTCGAGACTATATCGCGCCATAATCAAGCCGATGAAATGTTGGGCTATAACATTGGGGTCATTTTACTGATGACCACACTCGTATCACAGTATAGCTGATGCTAAGCGGCAGCGTGCCGCACCCAATGCAAATTCCTCCGCTACTTCAAGGTCGTAGCAATCTGCGCTAACTCCCGCTCGATCATCGAATTCGGGCACTTCCTTCTGAGTTCTCTGCAAAGGTCATCAGTATCACTCTTCGTCCACGGTCTGAGGAAGACAACACTCACTCCAGCTTTGCCTTGTCCCCTCTCTCCTTGCACGCCTGCCCTGCCATCCGCCACTCCCCACATTCCACATACAGGTCTGCTCGCTTCGGCGAGTCGCACCGCGCGACGTACGGGACTGCCTGCGTAGGGTGGCCCTTCTCGATGAGGTGCCGCACGAAGGGCTCGTAGCCGATGGGACTGCGCTTCGACTTGGCGAATGTGTCGAGGGCTTCCCAGTCCCGGACAGAGGTGAGGGCGTAGAGTTTAGTGTACCAGAACCTGCAGCAGAAGCGTCAGGAAGTGATCGAACGGAGTGAGGCCAGCGAGAGAGATGACTGGAAGTAGAGCTCACCTTTTGTCCGGCACCTTGAAATCCGACTTGATCTTGTCTGCACGCTTCGAGAGACCGTTCGTGAGGCATGCACGGATGGTCTCGTTCACATTCAATCCGAAGAACGTCACCCGTCCATCCGTCTCCTTCTCCAGCTGCTGCTGCAGCGTCATCAGGCGCACGCTCTCGTCCATCATCTACAGCGGCCTTGCGTCAACACTCGCCATGAACCCCATATTCGAAGGCCATTCACCTTCGCCTCAAACGCCCTATCCTTATCCTCCGAAAAGAATCTCTGCGCCGCCTTCACCGCCGTGATCTTCGACTCCGGATCCTGCATCGTCGCCGCCTCCTCCAACGACAGCACCGCGCTCTCCACCCTTCGATCATCCGAGTAGTAGAAGTCCCTTAGCATCTCCTTGTCCTGCTCGCGCGCGTACACTTGCAGCAATCGGCTGGCGAGGGCGAGCTTGGGTCCGCCGTCTTCGATGAGGCGGAAGAAGGTGCCGAGGGGGAGACGTTTGTGGAGGTGCAGCAGGACTTGGTAAACTGAGAGGGCGTATGAGTTAGCCTTGATGGTGAGGAAGGGAGGGTAGCAAAGGCTTACCCAAGTCAGTATCCCCGCTATCGACCGCCTTCTCCAACGCTAGCCTATCCTCCTTCATCGTCAACAACAAAGGCACCTGGTCGCTTGCCCTCGGTTCATGATCCAGTAGCTCCACATCCACATCAGCACCATCGCCCCTTCTTTCTCACAACCCAAGCTCACCTTCGTCGCCAACCCCGCCCTCCCCACCTCCCACGCCCGCTTCGCAATATCCGCATAGCTGACCTCCGCCCCGCCCAGCGCTTCGAACTTCTCCACGATCGTCCTGCAGACTTCGTCGTCTGCATCCGGACCGCCAGATCCGCCGCCTTCGTCGCCCGTCGCTGATGAACGTGAGCGCGCAATTTTCGCGCTTGCCCAGTGCCGAAGGACGGTGTCGGGCTTGAGTTCGAGGAAGGAGGAGATGCGGAGGGCGAGGAGGTGCATGTTGCGGGAGGTGAGGCGGGCGATGAGATGGGAGGGGGAGGTGTGGGTATATCTGGATGGGTTGAGTAAGTGAAGTGCAGGAGTCGAAGTGTGTAGGAGTGGATGGGCAAAGAACCAGAGGACGAAGACTTACTGTGCATAAGTCAGTGGTATGCCGATCTCGTAGAACCGCACAGCATTGAGGACTTTCAGCGTGCAGCCCATGCGCACGAAGTCAGTGGGGTCGTAGAGGTCGAGGAAACCGCGACCAAGCTTGGCAGCCTGGTCATTTTCCGTCAGTCAAGCAGACATTGAATTAGGGCACAAAGTCTGCATACGTTGAGCAGCCTGCGCTGCCAATACGGCTCCCATTCCTGACCGGCAGCAGCTATACATTCGTCTACCGCGGCGGCGAGGTCGGGGCGGATATTCTTGATGCTCTCATGTGCCTTGGACGAGCGGTGTGAGAAGCTCTCCCACGCATCGTACAGGATGGCAGCAGGAGAGGTGGATCCGGGGCGGAAGACGGAGAGCGAGGGCGCTAGTAACACATAAGCAATCAGTCTGAATGCCGGAAGATGTTGCACATACCAGGCACTTTCTGGATGAAATCGCAGACGTCTGGCCCAATAACTCGTATGCCATCGGGCTCTGTTACGACGAAAGTCGATCCGGGGTAGAAGAACCTTGCTTGTGTTAGCCCCCACACTAATTACACATCTCTACCCACTCACTGCAGCGTGTCACCAAACGGCCCAACCAAGATTACCAGCGACTCCCAAGTGACCAGGATCGCATCATCTCCACACCACGCCACCTGCCGCACATTCCCCTCCGCCCCCGGCACATTGGTCGTGTCGAACTCGGTGAAGCTGCGCTGGAAGTCCGAAGAGACGACAAGGAGAGTGCCGGTATACGTGAGGAGCGCCAGGTTCTGACCCTTGGGCGAAGGCGCGATCTGTGTGAAGGGGCCGCGCGAGAGGCGCTGGTCAATGCACTCGAGGTTGTCGACGGTGTAGATGGTGGAGTCCACGGAGAGAAGGACCTCGACGTGTCGGGAGCTGGTGTAGTCCGGTGGAATGACTGCCCAGGCGGAAGGGGGTTCGATGAGACCTAGATTTGTCCAGTTCAGTAGCGCTTCATTGAGCATATAGCAGTACACGCACCAGGATTCGCGAGCGTCACTGGACGCGACCCCGCCCAGCCCTTGACCTCCAGCAGCGACAGCGACCCCGTCAGAGCGACCAGACCACTCTCCATGATCTGCGCATCGATGACGCCGAGCTCGCCCGCCTCACTCCCGAGCGAGTACTGCTCGTATTCGCCCTGGAGGTCATAGATCCGGTACACGCCCTCCTCGTTCAGCACAACTAGTCGCTCGTCGTGCGTCCACGCGAAGCGAATGATGCGGCCTTGGTTCCACTAGGGAAGGGATGTATAAGCTGGGATTCATGCAGGAAGGGGACTTGATGTCACAGTGAACAGTAGCAGTCCATCCCCCGAGGCGGAGTAAACGCGTATCTCGGCCTTCTGGAAAGTGGGTGCAGCACGTCCGAGCGCAATCATCTTCGTGTTATCTCGCATGAGTGCTACAGCAGGTTCAGCAGACATCCCTACTGAGTGAGTTGATACACGCACCGAGGGGACCACCATACCGACATCCTGCAACGATGTAGTCGGCGAGGTTGGGGAGTTTGTCGGGTATCATGTACAGCTGCTGCTTGCGGTAGAAGACCTTGCCATCTTGCATGGCCTGCCATGATGTCGTTGGGTGGTCGGGCATCGTTACGGCCTAAGCGCCTCGCCGTGCAAGACGACGAGGAGACCTTCGCGTCAAGCGCTCGGAGGTCGGTCCGGCAACCGAGAGTACTCGTGACGGACGCGTGACAAGTTGAACTTCGGGGTCAGGAACTTGAGAAAGCTAGAATGGTTTGACAGCGTACGTATGGCAGCTAACAAGCAACACTATCCCGTGTACATAGCAAGGACAACAACAGAGGCCTATAAGTACTCATAACAAACACCCACTAAACAACGAATGCACATCCTGAACCGACTCTGCCTGCTGTCCAGTCCCGAAAGTAGTCCCGTCCCAAGTCCCATGCTGCATGTCCTGATGCTGCTGCTGCCCCGCCCCCTCCTGCTGGCCCCCTCCCCCATCACCTTGCAGCCCTCCTTCGCCACCCTGCAACGCCCCGCTGTCATGCAACAGCGGCCCCATGGACTGCCAAAACTCCGTAAAATCCATATCGGCCAGTCCGTTCTCGAACATCGACATGTCGATGCCCGGCGCGTCGTTCAGACCCTCGCTGCCCAACATGGCGTCAGAGCCCGAGAAGAGCTGAAGCATGTCGAAGGCGTCGTCGGAAGAGCCCTCGAGACCTTCCGCGGTGCCCGCGAGACCGCCTGCCTCGTTCGCACCCGCGAACCCATCCTGTGTGCCCCCGAGATCTTCCGCCGAGTTGGGCGTCCCCACGAGCGGCTCAGGCGACAAGATGGTCTCGTCCCCGTCCTCCATTTCCAACTCCATGGGATGGTCCAAAGGACTCGACCGAGGCGGGCTGGAGGGCGGTAACGGCGACGACGGCGGCACGTACCCCGAATTGAATCGCCGCGCATCGCTCGAATCGAACCGCCGCATATCGCTCGACCTGCCCGCGGAGGGCGACTCGGAGAGCTCCTTGCTCAGGAAGTCGTCGTCGTCGTCCCACCCTCCTTCTCCTCCATCAAGAGGCATGTCCGCCCCATCCGCCCCCACAGACTTCGACCGCGGCGTCTTGATAGGCGACGGGCGTTGTCTTCGCGGTGTCACTGGCGTCGTCGGGGCACGCAACCCACGTGGCGTACTGGGCGTAAAGAGCGAGCCACCCAGCTCGTCCGGCGTTGCGGGCAAACTTCCCGCCCGCCTCCTCGGCGGCGTGCTGGGCGGTGGCAGGTCCGCGGACGACGAGATAGGGAAGGACGAGCTTGAGGGAAATAGAGGCAGGGCCGCAACGGGTTTCATGGGCTTCGTCGTGTTAGCGCTCGTGCTCGCCTTGGCACCCCTCCCTGCCTTGCCGCTCCTTCCTCCATTTGAGCTGACTCCATTCGAGCTAAAGTCCCCTCCGCTCTCGCTATAGCTGTCGTCCTCCGTATCCACCCCCTGCCTCGCCGCCCTCCTCTCCCTCTTCCTCGCCAGCCTCACCTCCCTCCGCCTCGCATCCGCCTCCCGCTGCTGCCTCTGCGCCTCCTCCGATAGCCGCGGCTGCGTCGCCGTGTCCGTGCGCGCCCACGACGGCATGGTGTACGGTCGCCTGTTCGGAGGCCGCACGGGGGAGGAGGCACTTACGACGCGATGGGATGCACTCGGCGGGCGATGGGACGAGCTCGCCGTGGGATTGGACGTGCTCGCGGTGCGCTGCGAGGACGCATCGTTGCTCGAGTTCGCCCTCCCGAACGTGCCAGACTGTCTTGCGGGCCCGCGCACGGGAGACGTGGCGGGCACCCTGTTCTCCCCACTCCCACTCTGCCGCCTCTGCTCCTTGTTCCGCCCCACCCGCGCCGACATCCCGGCCGCGAACTGGTCGAAGGTGCGCTTCCTGCTAACAGTGGATGAACCGGCCTCGGTTGGTGCCGGCACGGCAGGAGGGACAACGACCGGCGCCGCATTTGACTTCGACGTCGAATTCTGCAGTCCCGACGCCGAGCGCTGCAACCCCGTCCTACTCTCAGCAGTAGAGGTGCTCGGCGTGGCGACCACCTCCTTCCCAGTCCGCTTCGGCGGCGACGGGTTACAGTTTTCCTTGTCCACTACCATGCCGTCAGGCTGGCCCGTCTGAGCAAGCGAATGGCTCGCTTGAGATGAAGGCAGGCTCAGCGGAGGTGGCCCCACACTCCTCCCCCTCAACAGCACCGCCTTAATCTGCTCCAGCACCACCGCCGTTTGCTCAGGCGAGCTCGAGTCGATGGTGCTGAGAGACGCCAACAGCGCCGCCTGCTGCGTCGCGTCCCCCGAGCAGGCCATGATGAGCGCGAGGACGTCGAGGAGGTTGTGCTTGGCTTCTTGGGAGAGGTTTTCGCCGGTGGGGATGGTGGGCGGGGACATGGCGGCGACGGGTGAGGGTGCTACGGCAGGTGAAGGTGCCACTGCAGGTGAAGGCGCCACTGCAGGTGAGGGTGAGGGTGCTGGCAAGGGCGAAGGCGCATGTGCGGGAGACGGTCCAGGCGCTGACGCGGGCGTACTCGCCGCGCTAGTAGTGGTACTGGTCGTGGTACTCGGGGTCGACCCCGAAGGCCCCACCATCCACATCTGCGCACCCGTTGACGGCGGTTGCGTCGGCCGTCCCTTCTTCGTCTTCGGCCCAATGTACGTCTGCGTATTCGCAAGAATATAGTCCGCGCGGGGCGCGTGTGCGTATGGCTCGTTGGTATATGACACCGTTTGCGGCTCTTTGAGTTTATGCGGGGGTTTCTTCTTGACTTTGCTGGGGTTTACGAGGGACCAGTTTGGCGGCGCTTTCGAGGGTGGTGCGGATGTGGAGGCTGCGGAGGAAGATGCTGGGAGGGAGACGGCACGTGTGAGAGTGAGAGAATTGCGAGTGGCATGAGTCTTGGCTGGTGCGGGGGGTGGTGTAGGTTCAGTGGGTGCCGGCGTCTGTGGCACTGGTGCAGGTGGGGGAAGTGGCGATGGGTTTCGACGAGATGCTCGGGTCTGGAGGAAGCAATCAGATATTGAACAAGAGGTTAGGGAGCTAACGCACCTCCGTAAACGACAAGATAATTTCAACTGCTTCCTGGTTCGTGGGTAATCGGACCACTGTGCCCGTCACTGGCGTATCCGCGATCTCATGTGCGGTGGACAGCAGCCCTAGTCCGACCGCTACACCTCGATCAAAGCCTACGCCTTGCTTCGTTGCGACAAAACTTGACTCCAGAGGGTCGAGCAAATATACTGAGAAATCCCTCGATTTGTCCTGGAGTAATTCGGGACTGGAGCGGCAGACCGCATCCAGACATGGCTTCAGCTGAGCTGTGGCGTATCTCGCCTGGGGAGAAGAGGGTCCGGCGGGTGCATCTGGCAGTATGGAGACCTCGACTGGTCTCAAAGTGCGTGCAAGGATATACTGAGGGTTGGCGTTGATCGTGTACAAAATGCGAAGATTCCGAGTGTCTGTCATCGAGGCTTGGATGGTTATTGCATGCAGGGAAGTAACTGTCAGAGATATGGGTGAGATGAGGAGATTTCCTGCGCGCGGGAGCTGACCTGAGTGGCGCGAACGAGAGCAAATTACAAGTTGATAATTGGACGGGAAAAAGCGTGTATCTCGCGTCCGTGACCGTTTGTGTCGCGTCTGTCACGCACAAGGTCAACACCGTCAGGTGATGTGACAGACCGCGTCAAGACGCGCCTCGCGCAAGGACGCGTTCGCCTCCGACTCTCGACTCTTTGACACGATTTGCCGCAGAATTTCCTTCTTCCTTCAGACACATTACATTCGAAGCTCTGATTACACCACCAACGTTTATCGCTCATTACCCGTACGACTGACCCCAGCATCCGACATCCAACCTACAGGCGACAGACCTTCCGCGTCCACCCAGATCATACCACATTCTGGAACGAGACCTGTATCGAAGTGCGCTTCTGGAATTCGTCCGGGACTTGAATAAGTGTGCTCGCGAGAGACGCTCGGCTGCCAGTAGGACGATGACCCAAAGGTTTGCGCTCTGAAGCCTGAGACGAAGCCTGCGATTCCTGAGACGCGAGACCAGACGGCGAAGCAGACGAGATGGTAGGCGAGTCCGGCGCCGAAGGAGCGATCTTGACCTCAGTGTCCTCGGTATGCGGAGTAGGCATCGGGTAGCCGCGGATAGCGTATTCGATCTCGGTCGTTGGGTTCGTGGCGGAACGGCGCAGGCAGGGAGTGTAGTACCGGAGTAAGAAGCCCGCCGGGAAAGGAGACGGAGAGGCGTCGAGGTCGCGGGTCCAGATGTCACGATCGAAGGCGAAGGACGTCAGGGTAGCCGAGAGGAGTAGCGAGAGCGCGTAGAGCAGATCTGCGAAGGGGGTGAAGGTTAGCGGGAGCGGCGGGAAGTAAAAGGCATTGCGACGCACGGATCGAGCAGGCAATGAACACCACTATCTCGGCCGCATACAGCACAGAGGTGACTGCAGGCGCCACATCGCCAGTGGTTCCCGTGTAGATGACGAACGCCACGACTAGCAGGACGCGTCAGTGGGGGCGAGCGAGCGAACATAGTATACGCACTAAGAGCGAACGGGAGAAAACCCGATAGCCACACAAGCTCCCAGACGACTGTCTGCGGTGTGCCAAAGAACTTGACGTGAAATATGCTAGGCGATGATGAGAGTAGGTCGGAGGGCAGGCGGGCTGGGTGCTCACGACATGACGCATCCTGCGATCATGGACAGAGGGATGGACACTAGAATCCAGACGCTATCCTGCCGCGCTAGGTACGGGCGCAAGAAGAAGGCGAAGCCGATTAGGAGGAGATAGAGGAGAATTATGAACACTAGACGCTGGTCAGTCGGTGACTTCACGCGCGAACGACGCCCTGGTACCGATGAGGCTCTTGCGGAACCACTTGAACCTGAGAGACATTATCGATAAAAGAGCGACGTCGTAGATATGTTCGTAAGGATAGGAAGTGCGCCAGACGGGCGCGAGGAATAGGCGGTGGGCCGAATGATGATGGGCGTGAAGAACAAAGGAGCTTGAAGTCGATCACACCCGCAATCGACTGGGGTATACGGTACGTGAGTATCTATCCGGACGGTGTCCCTCTGTCTCTATAGACATATAGACTGCCCTATTAGTATGTAAAGAACCAGACGATAAAGCATGCGAGAGATATGTACACATAGACGCTTCCTTCCGATTAAACCAAGAACTGCCCCCACTGTAGCCACCACTCGTCTGCGGCGTCGATCGCGTCGTAGTCGAACTGCATGAGCGTCTTTGCCCAGATCTCTGCTGCCTCGTCGCCCTCCTGGTCGAGCGGGAGGCC
>JAMQCK010000091.1:0-74369 GCA_024196135.1 Pleurotus ostreatus/Saccharomyces cerevisiae fusant | reverse complement strand
AGACCGCAACCATGGCCAAAGGGGTGAGCCATTTTTCACCGTCTTGAGAAATGAAGGGGATCACTGACGAGGTTGCAGTACAATGCGCGGTTCGCCTCCAACCCGGTACGCTATCACCGCCGTTAAAATTCGTGAGGATGTACTGATAGCGCGCTAGTATGTCGTCGGGTCCTTCGCATGTATCGGTGGTGGTCTCTTCGGTACGTGGTCGTTCTTATCCTCTTCGACGCGACACGCTGACGAGCCTGCCACCAGGTTTGGACATCTCGTCCATGTCCGGAGTCTTGAACGTGAGTATCACAATTTTTCTCCACCCCCCCCCCTCCGTTGCTAACCATCCTCCAGAATGACCACTACCTTAACCAATACCACCACCCCACATCCGACGCGCAAGGCGCTATCACCGCGTCCATGCCCGCCGGCTCCTTCGTCGGTGCCCTCATCGTCTCCCAACTCGCGGATCGCATTGGGCGCAAGAATGCCGTTATCCTCTCCGGCATCATCTGGGTCATCGGTGCCATCCTCCAATGCGCGTCCGTCAACCGCGGCATGCTTGTCGTCGGCCGCATCATCGCCGGGCTCTCGGTCGGCATCGCGTCGACCGTCGTACCCATCTACCAGGCCGAGGTCACCGCGCCCGCCATCCGCGGCCGCCTCGTCTCGCTCCAGCAGTGGTCCATCACCTGGGGCATCCTCATCCAGTACTTCATCCAGTTCGGCTGCTCGTACATCAACGGCGTCGCGTCCTTCCGCATCCCCTGGGGCCTGCAGATGATCCCCGGCATCGTCCTCTCACTCGGCATGACCTACTTCCCCGAGTCCCCGCGTTGGCTCCTCGACCACGGGCATGAAGATAAGGCGCTCGAGGTGCTCGCGGACCTGCACGGCGGTGGGGATCCCACGAACGAGCTCGTCGTCCTCGAGTTCGAGGAGATCAAGCAGCAGGTCATCTTCGAGCGCACCGAGGGCGCCAAGTCCTACCTCGACCTCATCAAGCCCGGCATGCCCCGCCGCGTCGGCCTCGGTATGGCGCTCCAGATGTGGTCGCAGCTGTCGGGCATGAACGTCATGATGTGCGTGCTAAATCGATAGTTTGGCAGATGGGCTGTCCGCTAACGCCGCGCTGCAGGTACTACATCATCTACGTCTTCGAGGGCGCTGGTCTCACCGGTCGCCGCGCGAACCTGATCGCCGACTCGGTGCAGTATGTCCTCAATGTTGTCTTCACGATCCCCGCCATCATCTACATCGACCGCTGGGGACGCCGCCCGATGCTCGTCGCCGGCACCTTCTTCATGTCGCTCTTCCTCTTCCTCGTCGGCGGTCTTCAAGGTGGATATGGTGGCTGGGCTGACCTTGGTGAGCAATTATCCTGTCTAGCAGCGTGCCCTTGCTTACCCTCACGCAGACGGTGAGCGAACATGGATTATTCAGGGCAATGACTCCGTGCGGAACGCAGTCATCGTCATGTCCTACTTCTTCGTCTGCTCCTTCGCCATCACCATGGGTCCCGTCTCCTGGACATACCCTGCCGAGCTCGTACGCGCCGCCTTCACCTCACTCTATCCCTCGAGACTTACACCCTCCCCCAGTTCCCCCTCAAGGTCCGCGGCAAAGCCGTCTCCCTCTCCACGGCGACCAACTGGCTCTTCAACTTCGCCCTCGCGTACGCCGTGCCGCCCGGCTTCAAGAACATCGCGTACAAGACGTACTTCATCTTCGCGACCTTCAACGCCGCCGCGTGCATCCACATCTTCTTCATGTACCCGGAGACCGTCGGCCGCTCGCTCGAGGAGGTCGAGGAGATCTTCGAGCAGGGGCACGTCTTCACCGCGTGGAAGATCCACCGCGGCGTGGGGAAGAAGACCGTGCACGAGGTCGTGCAGAAGTCGCAGGCGCTCGAGGTCAGTCTTTGCATCCTTTGATATTTTTCCGAGACCGTACTAACTCGCCACTCAGGCCCAACTCGAACACCGCGAGTCCGCCAGCGACAACGAGAAGGCATAAGCGCCTCGTCCTCTCGTCGCTCGTACTTCTTCCCACCCCATGCCAGGCCTCACACGGCTCTGTTGACCCTCATCTACTCTGATATCCCCTCCTACGACTCCTTTTACCCCTTCCTACTATTCCCACCGCCTCGGACAAGTTCCTTCGCGACCGGGGTGCTATATTAGTAGCCTACTTGCCCGTCGTTCCTTTGACGAGTGTCTGCTCGCATGCGTTCGTCGTACGAGTCCCTTGCTTGCTTTCTTTTTCTGTAGTGTACTCTGTACCGTTACGATGGGTGTTTGGTGTTCACGAGGAAAAGTATTTAATGGCTAATTGCTATCATGATGCTGCGGCCGTCAATTTCTGGAAGGTTGAGTAAACAGGAAAGAGCGGGAAAAGTGTGAGCGCAAGCAAGACGAACTAATCGGACTATGATGCGTGGCGTGTGTAGTACTGTAGGCGCTCCGCCGATATGACCATATCGGGTAAGTCTTTTGTTGACCACGCGAGTTCGGCAAAAGGCGAAGGATAGAGTATATTCAGGCAAACAATGCCATTGCCCGCTGGCCGCTGCCTCTTCCGAGGGCGCGGATGATGCAGAATACCTTGGCGCGCTTTCGAAGCATGCTCAACTTGCGCATAAGGTTGGCACAAGTCCCAAGGATCTTGATCTAACCGGCAGACGACACGCTGATGCAGGGCGCTGGCGTCGGGCGCTGCGATGAGCGCTGAGGCACGACGTCGCCCATATATAGTCCCGATGTCTGCGGCCCCTTCTTCAACACATCCTCTTACCCAAGCGTACCTCTTCCTTCTGACTGCACCGCGGTTACATATACAACATGGCCGACGACTTCCCCGATACTGTGAACGTGTCTGAGGGAATTACTTGCGTGCGTGCTCTCTATGCTTCATGCATCCCGCTCTGATCATCTCCCTCCTTCAAGACCTTCGTCGATACCGGCGCACCTGGTACCGATCCCTTGCAGCCGGCTCACAAGCGCGTCCTACGCGTCGCGCAAACGGCCAAATTTGTCGTTCCCCCGCATTGGCATGCGCGGCATACCGAGTACATCAATGTGGTGGAGGGGAGGCTGAAGGTGACGGTGGATGGGGTCACGACTGAGAGGACATCGAGCGATGGACCCGCGAAGATTCCGCCAGGGTCGGTGCATGCATTGGAGAGCGTGCAAGGGGATGTGTGTATTGTGGAGGAATGGGTAGACCCCGGGGTGAGTCATCATTCATCGATGATGCGGACGAGAGAGACGCAAGGAGGGAAGGGAAGCAAAGCATGAAGCGCGTGCTGACGAGCCGTCCTCACAGCCGAAGGAGTACGAGCTGGTCTTCCGCAACCTGTTCTCAGAGCCGAAGCTGGAGGACCACAGCATGCTCACGCTTATGAACATCTTCTGGTATAGCGAGAGCTTCCCCGGAACCCCTGGGCATATTCGGCCGTTGGAGAAGGGGGTCAGTGCTCTGATCAATCTCGCGAAGCGGAGGACGCACCTGGTCTAACCCCTCCCCCTCCCGCAGTTGACCTTTATCCTCGGACGAGTCCTAGCGCCTTTGCTAGGGTATGAGAGAAAGTACAAATCCCTCAAGAAGGAGGAGTGAACTGATGTATGTGGGCGAAGAGGGACGGCGGAGGACGGCGTACGTCGCGGCTACGGGCACGGGCGCAGCCGCCGACTCGATCCGCTGCAGCATCGAGAATTGACGATGTTGGTCTCCGCTAGTCTTCGTCGGCTAGCAGGGAGCGTTCGTTGCGTAAGATTCCAGGAAAGTGGAGTGGGGTGCGCAACCTTCTTGCGGCCCTGGACTTGGGGAGGACGAGGATTCTGGGACCGCGGTCAGTCTCGGTCGACGCGTCTATCCTTCTCCTTTGTATTGGGTGATATAGGTGGTATCCGTATAGCAGCGAGTACTTCGCAGATGCTCGAGATGAAAGCTCAAACAGAGCCTGAGAACCTTCGCCGACGTTTGGACAAGTCGAGAACTCCGATCAGATCACCAGGACGACCGCGGCCCGCGGGCACATCCTCCCACTTGTCTTCAACCTTCATCACGAAAGTCCCGCCAGCACACGTCTTGCAGGCGCGGTTCTTATATACTTCGACGCCTTCTTCCAGAGGATCCCCCGAGTTTGCTCCTGCTTCACATCGCCACTATCAGCCGCCGGATCGGTTCTGGACGGCTCCCTCCAATTTGGCCTCACAAGCTCCCCTTGAACCTCTCTATTCCCATCTTTAAGAACGTCTTACACCACCCCCACGATGTACCGTCGTCCTAACCCCATGTCGTACGCCAACCGTCAGTCCACCGCCCTACGGGCGTCCGTATACGACGCATTCGCGGAGCTCGGCGGTCTCGACTCGAACAGCAAGGTCGCCCAATGGATGTTCTCCAATCCAGGCGAAGCGGTAGCCGAGGAGGACGAAGAGAGCGAGAGCGACGCGAACGGGACGCTGCGCCGCCGCCACAACCAGCACCCCTCCCGCGTCGTCTCCTTCCCCGATGGCGTGGCGAACGGCAACGGCAGCAGCTCGCGCCCCGCGACCGCCCCCGAGCCCTCGTCCTCGGGCGCGGCATCCCCCACCTCGCGCGGCCTGCGCAGCTTCCTCTCCATCCGCTTCCTCACGCGGCGCAAGACGCGCAAGCAGCCCGGGCTCGCGCGCAGCCGGTCCGCGGCTGCCCCACGCTCGCGCGACGACCATGACCTGCCGAACGGCACGCCGAGGCGCGCGGCGATGGGCGAGCGGTCCAAGTCGGCGGTCGACGTGCGCGCGGCGTCGCCCAGTGCGATGTCGAGCCGGGGGCCGAGCACGGATGACGAGCGGGTGCCGCGGCTGGTGCAGGATAAGAGCCGGGAATCGTCAGAGGACTCGATACTGGCGACGCCGATGTCCCCACCGCGACACGTACGCAATGACACACTGGCGTCGTGGGATGCGGTCAATCGATACTCGGTGACGCTGGAGGACATGCAGAAGCGGAATCCCTTCTTGCATGGGTCGAGGTGCGTTTGCTTCGACTTGCTCTGTCGAATCGCGCCTTACTTTCTTGCCACAGGCTAGCAGAAATGCTATAGTCGTCCTCCTCGCCCCCCACTTACACCTGCACGTCCTCCTCTTTCCTTCGACGTGCGTCGTAATCGATCCGCTGCTACGTATACTCGGCACCCATCCGCACCTCGCATCATCGACTGCACCCTGGAACGCCGACACCCTCGATGGCTTGTTTCAGCGGCATACCATGTCCATCACACAAATACCAAAGCAACTCATGAACCCTAACGATCTTTCCTGTGCTACTGGATCTCTGCCTTTTCTCTCTTAGACCATTTTCTATCCTTATCATTTCGTTCCCCTACTTTCTTCGTTCATGCTCCCCTTTGTTCTGGCCTTCGGTCTGCTGGTTCTGGATCTCAGGGAACTTTGCTCGTATGGAATTCCTCTTTTTCTCATCTTCTTTTCCCTCGTATCATACCATACATTCCTTGCTTACGCCAATGGGGTCGGGACTCTGGCTGGTTTACTGCGCTTGCATCGTCATATGCGCCTCTTCTGCTACTAGACAATTATTGCTAAGTATATATTGCTGTGCGCCTTCTTGGATCCCTTTCCATGTACCACCCTCCTTCTGGTGCTCTTCTGGTACCATCTCTTGGTATCCCTCTAGTACTGTACTATCGCCTGGTACCGGATACGTAGGCCTTGTAGGCGGGCGCAGCCCATGTAGAATGAGACGTGTTACAACTCGTAGTGACTGATATCTGGCCTCGTCTGGATCTGCTTAGGGAGCTCCTGGAGATGGTGGCACTGCTTCATCGCGGGTATCGACCACGGCTGACGGTTGCGTTCATCTACAACTGATTGGCAAGCAGGCGAGGCGAGGCGAGGCGGCGGAAGGAGAGTGACAAGTCACAGTTCATTTCGGGCGTCGTCACATCAACGGCCGGCTGTTCCTGACCGTCACCGTCGACAATGACCCTCTCCTCCTCCCCCACACCCACTTTGTTTCCCTTTCCGTTCCCCGCAATGAAGCAACCATATTTCCCCTTGTTATTGCTCAAGACAATAAAGTCCCCTTGTCCTCGAAAAGCGTCCGCCTCGTCCAGAAGGCCATCACCTCACTTCGGCCTGGGATCACCTGGTCCGGCCCTCCGCGCGCGACGGGCCTGAAGCAGGGGGCATAGCCGTGCAAGGGCCGCAAGGCAAATAAATGCTCGGCGTGACGCTCGACGGCCTCGTGTGCCGGTCAGAAGTTTTCCTTGTATAAGACGGCCCGCGCTTCTCTCCGTCTGCCAGCACGCTCGTATCGCTCTCGAGGTTCCCACTCCACCGCGTCCCTCGCTGCACACAGTCATTCGTTCGCTACACACGGTCACTAATCAAGCAGCTTCGCGCATTACGAGCAGGCGGAAACGGGACCTTTACACAACCCTCATAGACGACTAGAAGACCTCTAAGCGACTATGGTGGCGGCAAACCCACTGTTTCGCGGAAGATGGACGCTGAAGCGGTTCAATGCGACTGTTATCAACGATATCTGGCCAGAAGTATTCTTCTTCACCCTCGTGGCTACTAGTACGCCCACCTTCTTCCGTGCCAGGCCGCGTAGCTGAAGCGATCGGGTAGTGGTCACCTGCGTCTCGAAGTTCACGAGCAAGGATTTGGGCGTCAACAACTCGCTGCTTACCGTGCTCGGTACAGTGTTGGGTCTTGTCATCTCGTTCAGGACGTCGACGGCATATGAAAGGTGTGTGGACCGTTTGTGAGGGAGGGCAATGCGGCTGACCCTTGGGGGAAAGGTATCAAGATGGCAGGAAGATGTGGACAAACATCACGATTGCGTCGCGGAATGTTGCCCAGATGGTGCGTGTACCTGCGTTGCTGAGGGGGTCGATACTAACTGATACTTCACAGATCTGGATTCATGTATCCAATGATCGCCCACCCAAGGACGGTCAGCCCGGACAGAGCGTCCTCAAGAGCATCATCGAGAAGAAGAGCATGATCAACCTAGTCCGTCGGGCCTCCCCCTCACGTATATCCTCCCTAACCCCGCACAGGTCCAAGCCTTCTCCGTCGCCGTCAAGCACCAGCTCCGCGGCGAGCCCGGCATCTACTACCAGGACCTCTACCCCCTCCTCTGCTTCCTCCCCCGCTACGCCTCCTCCTCGCACACCTCCGACGACCTCAACCCGCTTTGGTGGGCCTCCGAGGAGGACGCGCACCCGATGGACCACGCGCACGCAGCCATGGGCCTCAACCACCACAACAGCACGGCGAACCCGCGCGCGGCGGGCGACAACCCGCACATGCCCGCGCTGCAGCACACGTCGTCGCTCCCGAACGCGGCGCCGAAGCACGATGCGATGAGCCGGAGCACGGTCGTTGGGGGCGGGACGGATGATGGGCGGTCGGAGAAGAGCTGGTTTAAGAGCTTGGGGAGTAGGGGGACGAGTGCGTTGGGGCATAATGCGAATACGCTGACGAGGGATGCGAGCACGGCGCATCGCCCGCTGCATCGCAAGCGGCGCTCGATGTTCGATCCCGAGAAGGCGCTGCCGGATGTTCAGCCGCACCGGCCGTTGCGCCCTGCTAGGAGCCCGCCCAACCCGTCGTTCTATGACTATCTCCCGGTCTTCAGGCTCTTCCGCTACTGCTACAAGATCCTGGTGGGCAAGCGCAAGGAGGTGCAGCAGCAGCCGATCGGAGGTAGGAACATCTTTGGCAAGAAGGTCAACCCGGAGCAGGTGGACTCGAATGTGCCGTTTGAGGTGTGCTTGTATTTGTCTGCGTAAGTGCTTGCGCTACTCTCTTGGTCTTCGGTGGACTGACGCTCGCTCTTCATCAGGTACTCGGCTTGTATGTCCTTCTGTGCTTATATGGCTGTAGCCGTTGCTGACCGTCCCTATAGTCTTGATGCGCAAGGGCCTCCTTCAACCCGCCATCGCCTCCGCCCTCGCCAACGCCCTCGGTATGCTTCAGGATACGGTCACCAATCTCGAGCGTATCCGTAGCACGCCCCTGCCCTTCGCGTACCAGGCTCACCTTCGCATGTCGCTATGGTAGGCTCATCCTTTCTACCGTTGCTTCTTCGTCAAAGCTGATTACATCGACGTCAGGCTCTACCTCCTTTTCCTGCCCTTCCAGGTCTACCCTCTCATGGACTGGATCACGATCCCCGGAACCGCATTCGCTTCATTCCTTCTCCTTGGCTTCCTGGAGATTGGACAGGAAATGTGCGGGTCTCTGCTTCCGTTATGCGCTTTCTAACTGACCAACGATGCAGTGAGAACCCCTTCAACTACGACGAGAATGATCTTGGTACGCTAGCCTCCTACGTTTTGCCATCCTCACCGGACTCACCTCCCCTACAGACCTCGACGGCTTCTGCCTCTCCATCCAGCGCGAACTGCACGAGATCACCGCCCACACCGCGCCCGAGCCCTCCGAGTTCGTTTTCAGCATGTGGAACCAGCCCTTCGCACCCGCCGACCGGCGCACCGCGTACGACCTCGTCGGCCCCACGCGCGCGGACGGCGCGGAGGAGGAGAAGGAGTATGTCTTCCCACCGCCGAGGGAGTACGGCGGCTTCGCGGCGAATGGGAGGACCTCGATGGAGCAGGGCTACCGCGCGTCGGCGGAGCATGCGATGGGGGTCGAGGGTGTGCATGGCGCGGAGCCGGGGATGCCGAGTGTGCGGCGGGCGCTGTTGAAGGGGTGGAGGGATGTGGATCTGTTGACGAGGGATTGGTGAGCGGATCGAGCTCGTCGAGGTGGCTGATCTGCCTTCGCCTCGTCGCGGTTACCATCCGTGTACCGACGCATCCTTCCCTCAAGTGTTACCCTAAAAGCTCGCGCCGCTCCCATCGCCGGCTGGTCCCGTCATGAGCGGCGCTCCTTGCTGTTTTGCTGTCGATATTGGTATGTTCTGTGCTCTTCTCGTTACTCATAGTGGACATCCGGTCGGCGACGACCTCATACCTCATAGCGGACACCTATATACTGGCAGATAATAACCTCATAGCGAACTACCGTGACATCATAGCGGACTACCAGTGCTTATGCTCTCATATGTTCTCATGTATCTATTCACTGGACGTCTGACGCTGTGCGTCCGTCCTGGCGCTCTTTGGGTATAGGTTATTTAGTTGGATGTAGGCAGTATAATGGGAGGAATATTAGCTCAGTTGCTACTGCTAGATTTCTCAGGGAAGAGAACGGCGGAGAGCAAAAAAAGCGACCAGACAACGAAGCACGGTCCCTTTTGGCGTATTTGTACCTATGGGCGCAGAGCACATGTACCATATTTGGCAATTGGATGCGTGATCACCTGACTGTAAGCGAGGTTGAACCGCAACCATGACCACAGAAGTCGATTCCCAAGCGAAGCCTGATAGATCCACCCTCAATGAACATTACGATGAAAAAAGCAAACGCGGTGTCACTGCGATTGACCGAATGGACCTGCAGATCCATCATGCATCCCTCGTTGGCCTGAAAGCTGCTAATGAAGATAGGATTACTGTCCAGGAGTGCGATCTCGGTATCCTGATCGCTATCTTTGACGGTGCGTGGAAGAGAGACGGTCTGTTTTGATACTGAGACTGATCACCATACAGGTCATTACACGGACGAACTGTCCGACTACGCAGCAAAAGTGCTCCCTCAGCAGCTTTGCGAGCGTATCGCACGCAACATCTCGAGTGACGATGACCTTCCTGCTGCTGTTGAGGAAGCGCTTTCTAAGGGCATACGAGAGTTCGATGCGTCCCTGATCGATGAGGTCTACAACCTCTTCCCCGAGGGCGCTCAGACTGATTGGGATGACGGGTTCTGGGACGAACCGTACTGGATCTTGGACGCTCTCGGCGGTCGCTCGAAAGAGAGTGAGAAATTCCGCACTGCCAGGCGTGCCGTTGTCGGCACAACTGCGCTGGTTGCTTTCATCGACCAAGCAAAGGAGAATGTCTGGGTCGCGTCCTTGGGCGATTCGGAAGCCGGTACGTGAAATATCCCAAGGATATCCAGCCGCTCTGATATCTGGGCAGTACTAGGTCGCGTTGAGGATGGTACCGTCAGCTGCACTGCCCTCAATGAGCTGCATAATGTCAAGAACCCGGAAGAAGTCGCCCGCTTGCAGGTTGAGCATCCTGGCGAACCGCCTGTTATTTATGACGGACGCACGATGCGCCAGCTAGCGCTCACAAGAGGTGCGTGCATGCAGGCCCTCCCAACTTATTGTCGTGTTGATATATCGGTTTTAGCGCTTGGCGACTATCAGATGAAAACCGACTTCAAGTTCGCGTTCAAGTTTTTGGGTTACGTGCACCCATCGCCTATCATTGGTCAACAGTTCGAGTTATGGAAGGAGCGAGGGCTGGAGCATTACCATCCGCCTTACATCTCCAACGTTCCCACGGTTCAGCACCATCTCCTTTTACCTGGCGACCGTCTTGTCCTCGCCTCTGACGGCCTTCGTAATGCTTTGACGAGCCGGGGCGTAGAAGACGACAGTGTGCCGGCTTCGATCATCTCTCTTGCCACTCCCGACGTCCTGAATGACGCTCCCTCGTTGCAGACCCTTTCAGACCGATTTGGTCATGATTTTCTTCCCTTCGAAGCCGGTGAGAATATGGCGGACCTCGTCATACGGAACGCTTTGTTCGGCCCAAGTGAAAGCAAGATGACAGAAGAGCTCGCTCTCATCGACGATAATCTAGATCATCGTTACCGCGATGACATCTCTGTCGTCGTAGTCGCCTTTGGTGGCGGTCGGCCTTCCGGTTGCGCGGGAGATTCTGCGCAGGAGACGCCACTTTTGCCAACGATCTTGCAACCCTCGAGCGCGCCAAGCTTGGCAGACTTAGAGGGGACCTACGCCGCAATGTGTACTCGCGGGACCACCACCATAGAGACGATGAGCCTCGAGATCCATCATTCGTCTCTGCGTGGCGTAAAGGCAGCGAGCGAGGATAGGATTTCCATATGCGAGTGCGAGTTCGGCGTGTTGATAGCGATATTCGACGGTGAGCAGTCTCTAATGAAATGCGTTTGGTGTCTGAACTATCACTAATCATACGCTCAGGCCACTACACCGACGAATTATCCAGTTACTCTGCGGAAGTCCTTCCTCAACAGCTCTGTGACCGCATCTCGCGCAACATCTCGTCAGGCGACGCGGCAGATCTATCCACAGTCGTCGAAGAGGCGCTCGTCAAAGGCATCGAGGATTTCGATGCCTCGCTCCTCGACGACGTTTTGAAGCATTTCCCGCAGGGGGCAGATACCGACTGGGACGATCCACTTTGGGACGATCCGGCGGAGGTGTTCGAGATTATCGGATACTCGAGGGATGATCCTGTATTTGTTGCCGCTAGGCGTACAATCGTTGGCGCCACGGTGCTGGTTGGGTTCATCGACAAACAGAAGAGGAACCTTTGGGTAGTGTCATTGGGAGACTCAGAGGCGGGTAAGCCAGGGACCTTTGTGGGCTGAATGCGCATTGTACTGACGGGGCCTCTTACGCGCAGTTCTCGGCCGCGTCGTCGATGGCCATCTGCGATGCGAGGTCCTGAACGATTTACACAATGTCGACAATCCGGACGAAGTCGCCCGCTTACAAGCTGAGCATCCTAACGAGCCGCCCGTTGTTTACGACGGGCGCACCCTAGGACGCCTCGCAATTACTCGCGGTAAGCTCCCTGCTCTGACGGACAGGACCGCCAGCTGACTCCGTTTGTCCGCCAGCGCTTGGCGATTTCCAGATGAAGGTTGGCCTGCGCCTTGCAACGAGGGTCCTGAGCTACGCCTATCCGTCTTACCTAGGCACGAACAACATCGAAGATTGGCAGAGACGAGGGCATCTTCACCCTCCCTACATCTCGTCCACGCCCAGCATTCGTCGACACGCCCTCTTGCCTGGTGATCTTCTTGTGTTTGCTTCCGACGGACTGCGTCTGGCCCTGGAGGCCGTCCCGACGGAGGACGCGAGGACGCAGTCGATGATTGCGCTTGCTGGGCCAGAATTGTCGAAAGCGGCGCCTGTCTTGATGCGCCTTGGAACTCATCTTGGTCACGATTTCATGGATCCCAGCGGCGATGATTCAAACATTGCGGACCGTCTTATCAAGAATGCACTTTTTGGCGCTGATGCGGGTAAGATGGCGGCCGAGCTTGCACTGACGAGCGGGGATATGACACGCTATCGCGACGATATATCGGTGGTTGCTCTCCGCGTCATATAGATTACAAGGCTGGAGGCGGAGGTCGCTTGGAATCCGAGTTCCCGTCGCCAGATGCGTGACTTGTACTGAGCCTCAGATTACTTTGTTACGACCGTCTTCTGGCTTGCGCTGCTACTGAGGCAGATGCATCACACGGAGTCATTAGTTAATATGGTATATCTACATACAACGGCAGTCTCAATAACTGTGTAGTCAGCGCGGCAGTAAGGACCCCTCAAGCTTGTACTGGGCGAGTTAGGTGAAGGAAGAAAGGTATAGGCTGGTCCACAATGTCCTAGGCGTCGTCCTTGGAAGCTTTCTTCTTAGCCTTGTCGTCATTTTCGCCGTTGAAGTTAGCATTCAGCTTCATGCATGCCCAAATGAAAGTCTACAGGGGCGTCAGACACAGGGAAAGGAATGGAAGTTCGATGCTTACGCAAAGCCTAGGCGAAAGGACGGATTGTGTCAGTCGCGAGCAAGAAGAGGGAACAAGGAGACTCACGAGATGATGATAACGTTGGGTAGGATGCCGACGAGGTCTATGCGGTCGTGAGAGACGAGACTAGCTAAAAGCAGACATTACCTACCAATCGTACACCCAAAAGGCGGGGCGTCCGGCAGTAGCGAACGTACCTGTTGATGGTCAGATGAAGAGCTTCGATATGGCTGCTCAGACGACTCACCCCAGGCAGCGCGAACAATGAAGCGAACAGCACCCCCAATATGTCCGTGTCGTTCACGACACGCATCCGACGCAGCAGCAGAGTCTCGCCCGTGAGGAAGAAGATTGCCAGCGTGGACAGCCAATTGACGATGACCACCGCGATGACGGTGAACTTGACGATAGTCGGCCGGCGGACATTGAAGTTGATGTGCTGTAGAGGCGCTTAATAGTCTAGATTTCGGGACGCGGATACGACTGTCATACCAGGTCGCAGTATTCGAAACTATCGGTATCTCTGCAGGTGCAGGTGGACTCTGCTTTGATTCTCCAGTTTCTGGCACCAGAAAGTGAGACCTTCGCCGCGTAAGAGTGTGCATCGAGGGTACTCACAGTATACTGTCCTCCAGATATATTCCATCAAACGAAAGCGCTAGTAAATCAGTGCGGTTGGAGTAGCTGAGGGATGCGCCGATATTGTTCTGGGGTTACATGAGGTCCCGGATCGTGGCAAGGTCAGAGTGACTACGTACAGAAGCAATGATGATGCTGCCGTTCCACTGATCAAACGGGTACCCTAGAGAAATGATCATTGAAGGGATGGAAAGTAGACTGCCTGATATATCTTACCTCGCATGGGCTGCCTCCAAACGCTGGCGCCCTCGAGGTCCGTCAAGTCGACATCCGTGTCGAAGGAGTCCCCTTCCCGCACGCCAACATTGCCTATAGGATATGCAGATGCATTGTCGAGTTTGTAAAAGACGTAGCCATAGACATTGTCGGTGTTATTGACGAGGTCCCAGTCGATGACGGCTTGACTGTCCAAGCTTGAGAACAACCAGACACAGAGACAATATGATTGACGGCTCACATGTCTCGATACATATTCACTCCCTCAGGATAGTATTCCTCCGATAGAATGAGGGGAATAGAAGTTCCGTTCTCAGAGAAGTAGCGAGAGGCAGACCATTGCACGGCTTCCAGCAGCGGTGAGATCGTCACGGCGCAGTCGGAGCAAGAGGTACTCACTGAGAGTTTGGGCGTCACTGTCAAGCCTACGCAATGCGCCTTTCAGCATCCACTGCGATGATGTAAGCGTCGTGAGTCTGGCAATCACTTTACAACTCACGATCTCGTCCTCGGACGAGTTCACTCGCCCGCGATACTTCTTTGAGTCCATTTCCAGATTGACCTTCTCCGACCTCGACTCAACGTGGGCAAATGCCAGGATCAAGCCGATCCACCCCAGCATGATAATAACGCCCAGGAGGACATAACTCAGTCGGCGCCCGCGTTGACCCGTTGGAATATAATCAAGCAGCGTGGAGGGAAACCGGCGAGAATGAGGACTTTGAAGAAGCTGTGATTGAGGAGGCGAGGGCGACGACTCTTCCATGTCCTTCATGAGTGGCACGGTCGCGGCTGATGACTGTTGATCGTGGAGCGGGCGCAGCTCGACGGGGCACTCGGCTGAGTGAGAGGTGAGCGTCGGGTCCGTGGACGACTCTGGGAACTACTAGACTCACCATGAGGATAGCTCATGACGTTGACGGTTCAGCTGGGAGAACGTTTGCTGTGAAAGAGCAGGGCTCGGTCGGGAGCATCGCTCATAATATAGCGCCAAGTGGGGAAGAGATAACCCAGTATACTCATTCGTCGGGCGCCCTCTGCCCACTCCCGCCTTGGTGATTCGTCTGAATGGAGGCATCGGCTTCCGAGAACTTACCCATTCATATCCACTATCGCGTTCCCGCCGTTGCCTCCAATGGATGAGGATAGTCCAAGGGTTTGGCGCCGAAAGGGCTGGTCGCAGCCCGAGGGTGATCTGCGGCGCTGAACCACTGCTTCGTGCATTGACCCACTTCGCGGGCTGATACCCAATCCGAATGATAGATGAATGGGATCCTAGTAGAGGCCTCCAGCGCTAAGTGGGCGTGACGGGCGCTTACAAGGAGCGCCCAGCACTGAACTCAGAAGCCCAAGGCGGCAATACCGCTCGTGTGTTACGAAGTAGCAAGGGTACTGTATGAACCTTGTAAGCTATTGAAGCTCGGCAGATGTTGAAATAGATGAATAGACGTGCCTCGCCAACTTGGAAGACCCGCCCCACCGCGCCTGATCTCCCAGAGGTGTTTGAAGGTCTTGATGTACTCTATGTGCGCTCGCATATAACCATGTCTATCAATTTATTCGCTGCATGTGGACGTAGAGAATAGCTCAACTGTGGTGGCGTCAAGAGAGAAGAATTTGTGTTCATTGTAATTCGGCCTGATGCGTATTTCCTCGGGCCGTAGTCCGAAAACAAGCGCCGGGCGCTTATCACCAACACGAGGCTCGCAGAAGACCTCACGCGAACTTCAACAACAACGGACTTGGAAGCGCATGGATATTTCCAGCAGCCACAGTATGGGTACATTCATGATAATATACAACAACCTCGTATTCTACAATGGAGTCCATTTTCTTTCCACAATCCACACATTAACCTCCGCAAATATTTTACTTTAGAACTTCAGGACAATGCGGCCAGCGACAGCGCCCTGCTGCATGCCCTCGTAGACGCTGGTGAGTGCCGGCAGGTCCTTGAGGACGTACTTGCACTCGACCTGCCCGCGAGCGGCGATCTCGACCGCCTCGTAGGCGTCCTGGCGGTTGCCGACGTACGAGCCCAAGATGCTGATGCTCTGGGCGAAGGTCAGACCGTAATTCAGAGAGCGGTAATGAAGATACGTACCTTGAAGACGGTGAAGAAGATGGAGGCCTCAAGACCGGCCTTGCCCGGGAGACCGACGGCCATGAGCGTGCCTCCGGAGCGGAGGTAGTCGACGGCCTGCGTGTAACCAGAGGGCGATGCCGTGGTCACGACCGCAGAGTGGGCGCCGAGGCCGCCAGTGATGGCCTTGACGTCGGCGACGATGTCCTTCGACTCCCTGAAGTCGATGAACGCCTCCGCGCCGAGCTCCAAGCAGAGCTTGCGCTTCTCATCACCAGTGTCTATTCGGATATTAGAGGATCGTCGGGAATGAGGCACGAAGAAGACTGACCGATGGCGATGGGGCGGAGACCGCGGACCTTCGCGTACTGGATGGCCAAGTGACCGAGCCCTCCACCGGCACCGGGGAGCACGATCCAGTCGCCGAGGTTTGTCTGCGAGTACTTGATGGCGCGATATACGGTAACACCGGCGCATAGAATGGAGGCGGCAGCGTAGCTGTCGAAGCCCTCGGGGATGGGGGTGACGTGGTTGACGAAGGAGACGACGTATTCGGAGAAGGTGCCGTCGACGGTGTAGCCGGAGAGCTGAGCGTTGTAGCAGTTCTGCTCGCGGCCGTTGCGGCACTGCTCGCAGTTAAGGCAACTACGCGGGATCGTTAGTTTAGATAAAGGATCGGTGAATAGGATCGACGCACGAGTTGGCGAGCCACTTGACACCAACGCGATCGCCAACCTTCACGGGCGAGTTGGAAGTGTTCGCGCCTGCGATCCAAGATCAGTAAATGCGAAGTTGGGGAAATGCGGGGTAGACGCACCGATCGCGACGATGGTACCAACACCTTCGTGACCGCCGATGAGCGGGGTCTTGGGCGGGACGGGCCAGTCGCCGAGAGCGGCGTGCAAGTCGGTGTGGCAGACACCCGTGCAGACCATCTTGAGCAGGCACTCGCCCGGTGCGAGCTCCTCAGGACGCTTGATGCGCACGTCCTTGATCTCGATGGCGGCGCCGCTCTGGGGAACGACCGCGGCCTTCATCGTTTCGGGGACCTGGGGCGACATCTTTGCGTTCGAGGAAGTGGAGGAGGAGAAGCTGTGGTGTATAGGAGGTGTGCTGAATTCGCTGAGAGGCGATGGGGAACTTCTCTTCCGCCGTCGATCTGCCTTTTTATCCGCGCGCTCACACGCAGTCGCACGCGCGGACTTGTCAACAGGGTCAGGCAGCCCCGTGCGGCTCCAGGCCGTCGCAAATGGTGGCGCGCGAATCAGGCTTGAATCGCGATACAGATCGCTCTGGACGTGATGCCATTGACCAAGACAGAGCGCGAGGGGGCATACGCAGCTGCGTACGGGGTAGATCGCGGCCTGCCGAAGCCAGCGGCAGCCCGCCGAGGGTCACGCTGACGCTCTCCATAGGCTGACGGAGGGCCGGTCTGGCGTCGAGGTCAGGTTTGTCCAGCAAAGTCTCGCACGCATCTGGGATGGGAGTAAATTGGGGTCTAGAACTTGCATCACCCGCCCCCTGACGGGCCCCCGACCTGGACCAAATCGATAAGGAGGCGTTGTTGAAGGCGAAGGAGTCGAGGTCAGCTGGTAGATGCTGTCCAGGTTAGCCGTAACTCCCAAGCATTCTGTGCGCTCCCGCTGTCCATTCGAGTCCCGACGGACTAGCGCTCGCTGGGGAGCTCTGGGGTAGCCCATACCGCTCGGAAAGCAGGGCGCGCTTAGGAGAACTTGCCTACGCAATTGGAATATGATACCGTCGTCGGCACTTGTCCGAGATGTACCATGATAACGGGGAGGCTGAGTAGAGGAGGAGAGGGACTTGGATCAACGAGCGCATGAGTTCACGTTGTGCAATTGCGGGCTGCATCGGCGTTTCAAGCCTTCCAGAAAATCAGCGGGGCATAGTGGGTACAGACATATGCCATGCTCGTAGCCGTACAGCGAAATAGCGCGGCCCCACCCTCGGCTTTGAGTTCCAAGAACAAGTCCAACTTCGGAGCGCGACGAGCCGGAAGTTTGGTGTGAGTCACCAATGCCTATTTTGAGGCGTGCGAGGAAACGCCACAAACACAACAGCACGTGCAAAGTTCAACAATGCCAGCTGCCTCGAGGCGCCTTTGAACGCAACACGAGGCGCGCCGGCGCGGGCATTACGCGGTTGCGTCACAGGCTCTCCAGTATAGACGTCGGTGTACACGTTCCCGTTGCAAGTTTCGCGAAATTACCACTCGTGTCGCCCTCACAACTCGGCATGCTGTGTTCCGTGCAGTGAAGGCGCCTCCGGAGGTTCAAAAGGTAGAGCGCGCGCCTGAGCAGTTCGCAGGCGCACCTTGCCCTTTTATTCTACCTCTTTCTATTCTTCTCACGCACGCCGCCTCACGAGGGGACAGCCCCACAGCTCGCACCTTAGCGTCTCCCGTCATGTTCGTCCTCGGCGTGCTTGCTCTGCTTACGTCCGTCCGCGCCTACGATCTCGTGCGGGACTACTCAGGCTCTTCCTTCTTCGATCGGTGGGACTTCTACGGCTACTGGGACAACCTGGTGAGGCGTCCGGTGACTCGGGAATGACAAGCTCAGTAGCTAACGAAGCGCTTCCCGCGATGCTCGTATTCCGCTCCTGCGTTCCCTCGACCTCATTCTGCGTTCATGTCCGCTCTCCCGCCTTGCCCCGCTGAATGTGGATGCAGACGCTCGGTCCGTGGCCACCCTGGTTGTGGCGATGACGTAGGGCGCTGACCGGCTGCAGGCGATGTGTGGTGGCTCAACAGGAACGATGCGTTCTCGCAGGGCCTCACGTACATCAACAACGCGGGGAACGCGGTGCTGAAGGTGGACAATGAACACGATGTGGCCTGGAACTACAAGCGGAACTCGGTGAGTGCGAGTATGCGGAAAGTGGAGGGTGGCGTGGAACTGAGCCAAGTCCGAAGGTACGGATTACAAGTCAGGACACCTACGCCGTTGGAAGCTTGTGGATTACCGACGTTGTGCACGTTCCCTATGGTGAGGGCTGACTATGTGTGGCACGCCTTTCGGTTTACTGATCTGTGCGCATTCATAGGCTGCTCCGGTTAGTCCCTTACCTTTGATAGTGCACCGGATGTGTAGCTCATATTCGCACAGTATGGGGCGCAATATGGACGAAGGGTCCCACCTGGCCCGACAACGGTGAAATCGAGTAGGTGCCATATGTGGCACGCCTCTGGTTCACGGTGGTCAACTCACGCCCTTCTGCAGCATCTTCGAGACCATTAACCGCATGCCCATCAACCAGTACGCCCTGCACACGACCGAGGGTTGTATGAAGGACACGCCGGATAATCAAGTTGGTGAGTACGAAGCGGCGCAGTCTGTCTATTAAGATCCTCAAATGCGTACACCTACGCGTTCGGATTGTACGGAACTATGCTAACCCACCTGCCTTCCAGGTACGACCGTCGTGGAAGACTGCTCGCAGGCCGCTGGCTGTACCGTGACCGAGAACTATGAGAACAGCGCGTACACGGGCTTCTCGGAGGCCGGCGGAGGCGTATGGGCGACACAGTTCGACGTTTCTGGGTGAGTGTGGCGCAGCATGCATTATCGAAAGTTACTGACGCGTTCGATAGGATTTAGTACGTTCTCTTCCTTGGGCGGCGGTGTGATAGCAGACGCTAACTTTGTGGCATCGCAGTATATGGTTCTGGAGCGTGAGTGTCACCCAGTGAAATTCGTGCTTGAAACAACATACTGAGTATGACCATCATCACAGCGCCCGCACGTACCAGCGTCTATCACGCAGTCGACCTCGACGTCCGGTGTTGATCTCTCGGACTGGGGCCCGCCCTCTGCGGCCTTCCCCTCGACGACTTGCAACATCACCGAATACTTCACGCCTCAGAATTTGGTCATTGATATAACGTTAGTACCCTTCTTCAGTTGGCTGAGCAGAAACTTGAAGAGAAGTACTGACGTGCCGATTAGCCTCTGCGGGAATTGGGCCGGCCTCCCGGAGACATACGCGGAGACCTGCTCCGGTGGCACGACCGGGCTTTGCGTGCGTATCTCTCTTACCCTCTCCTTCCCACCCGCCCCCTTCCCCCTCTCTCGGGCCTCTCCTTTCCTACCAGCCTCCTTTACCCACACACTCAACCCCCACCCAGTACAACGACAACGTCATCGGCTCCGGCGCCAACTACAACGACGCCTACTTCGAGATCAAGAACATTCGCGCGTACACCACCGGCGGCGTCGCGCCCACGCCGACCGCGAACTACCAGGGGACGATACCCACCATCACGGGCACGTCGGCGTTGCAAAGCAGCACGTCGACGGTGGGGACGGCGCTGATCCCGACGCCGTGGTATTATCCGGGGGCGGCGGTGAGTGATGTGCGGGTGGGGATGGGGAGGGTGATGGGGGCGGTGGGGGTGATTGTGGTGCTCAGTGGGCTTCTGCTTTGAGCGTGGTCGCGATGAGGCTGCTGATACAGAGTTGGACTCTGCGAAGGGCCTCCTAATGCTTTTGACGACTCATTTTTGCTTTTTATGATTGAAGATACTTACGACAGTAGACGACCCCATGCAGGACGTGGTAGACCTTACTTATACGGTTTGAAAACGATTGACGGACGTTGATGAACATTGATAGCCTGTAGACCGGAATATATTCTGTGTCATATACTCGGCTGAGAGTGGTCACGGAGTAGAGGTGTTTCCGCAAGGGTGCGCATGTTCACATGGTGGAGGTACCGGCGAGGGAAGGGGTAAAGAATATGCTATTTTCCTCCCGCGACCTTCTTCATCTGCGCTAAGGTCTTGTCGACCTCTTCGATGCTGCGGTCCAGCAGTTTTTGGTACTGCGAGGAAGTCAGTAATGGTAAAGAAAGTACGGGGCACGGTGGACGCACCTCTTCAAGCTCGACCGAGTGCTTCTCGAACTTGCCCTTCTTGACGCTGGTCTGCATCTGCTTGCGCAGTTGTACCCGCGTGTCTTCGGCTTTCCGCTGGGCTTCGGTATGGAGGCGTTGGCGGGCTTCGACCGTCGGTCTGGCACGGCACTGTAAGTACTAGGCGCATGGGGAAGATTGGAACACGCACTTCGGTATGGGAATCTTGATTGTGCGCACGTCCTGTCTCTGAGGCACGATGTTCGGCAACTTCGACTCATAGAGCGCGCTCTCGACGGCTTTCATAGTCTACTGAAGTCACATGAGCGCGCATCGCGACACTTCACTCTAGCACTCACGGATTCGTCGAACAGCGTCACTAACAGCGTCGAGCCCTCGCGCACGCCCACCGTCGCCACCTCCTCTAGCCGGTACTCCCCGCCTTCGATCTTCACGCGCACGGGGGACAGCAGCTGCGGCGTCACGCGCCCACTCGCGCGCGCCTCCGCGCTCGCGCAGTCCTTGCGGAACCACTCGACCGCGGCCTTCATCTTCTCCTCTGCCTTGTCGTACTCCTGCTGCGCGGCCTCGTCGGCAAACTTTTGCTTGGAATGCGGGACGAAGCTGGCGGTGGACTTGGGGCCCTTGGCCTTCTTGACGGGTTCTTCGTCGAGGAGCAGGTCATCCTTGGCGTTCTTCTTGCTGACCTTTTTCGAGACGTAGCGAATGGCGTGGGGAGCAGCGGCGAGGCCAGCTCGCGCGTTCAGGAGGCGAGGGGACGCGACGCGCCGAGCAGTGAGGCGGAGGAGGGAAGACATGCTGGGAATGAGGGACGGCGCACGCTACTCGGAGCGGAAAGGTGATCGCCAATAATTGATCCGTCCTCGGCGTAAACACAGGTCAACAATGCTCTTCTCCTCGACCTTCAAGATCCCAATGCTCAAAATTGTCTGTTCCTTTGTGGTCCTCAATGACCGAAGAATCGAGGATGCCTCGATAGATAGAAGATGCGACTCTGCTTGCGCCTTAAATTTTTGTCCGCCTCCCAGACGATCTAGCAACAGCCTGCTATGACATGAGTACCTGCATCGCATCTGCCTGCAAGGCGCTGCTCGCGGATATCTTTTCTGACTTTCTGATCTCCTCGGAGCTCTTTTGAGCTGCAGATTTTGCCCTGCTATCGCTGAAGTAGCGAGATGACTCATCTCAAGTAGCGAGGTCTTCCCTTTTCGGACGCTATCGTCTCGACCATTTGTGCCACCCCGCCTACTCGTCGCTGGCGTCCTGGATACAGCGCGCTCTCTCTGCGCTCGGCGGAAGGGTTATCATGCTGGACATTGTCCGCTGGCAGCGAGCTGGACGGGTAGGCGGATAGCGGTGGGGAGCATATAAGGGGATGGGGCGGACGTTGGGCCACTTGCTGCACCCTTTTCTGTTCCCCTTTCTTTCGACGCCCCGCCTGAGATGGAAGCGACACACTTTGTGAATGGCACCTTAAGCGCGACATCCACACTAGTCGCCCGGGCGGCCTCATCAACAGGCCCGTTAGGCGGACGTTCGCCTTATGGGTACACACCCACCGACTGGATCTGCATACTCTTTCTTGTCTTGTATGGCATTTCCACTGGTACGCTTCTGATATCTATATGGTTTGGGTCCGTCTTTGACTGTGGATTTTACAGTCCTGCACATCGGCGAAGCGGCAATGACACGCTCCTGGTTCATCTACCCCACTGCTGTTCTCGCCGGGATCCTCGAACTCCTCGGCTGGGGCGCGCGATATGCAAGCTCTGGGAATGTTCATCTGAAGTGGGCGTTCCAAATGCAGATTACTTGCACGATAATAGGTCAGTGACCGTGCTTTGATCATTGACTATGGCGTACTCGGCCATTCGATTCACTAACGCTCGACTAACCGTCACATTCATGCAGGCCCTACACCTCTTCTCGCAGCCAACTTCATCATTTTGGGAAGAATCATCGAGATCCTGGGACCCGCGTACAGTCGCTTGAGTCCGAAGCGATGTAAGTTTTCGCTCCCCGACCACCACTCAGTAGCTCTACCCCGAACTTACATTCACGCTCTATAGACAGTGTGATCTTCTGCACGGGCGATGTCATCTCGCTCATCGTGCAGGGTCTTGGCGGCGGTGTCGCGTCTGCTGCCTTTGGAAAGGGAAAGAGCCCGGACAAGGGCGGCAATATAATGCTGGCGGGGATTTTGTTCCAGATGTGTGCGTGGCGATTTTCCTCTTGCGTCTCCACCATACATCTCGAGAAGCTCTTCATCTCTCTCGAGCTCCGTTCCATCTCGCTCAAACGCCGGCTGACACGCTCCTCAGTCTGCCTCATCGTCTTCACTCTGTGCTTCATCGAATACTTTGTGCGTTACTTCGTCGACAAGCCGGTCAAGTCGGTCGAGCAGCCAGCGAAGCGGAGGCCCATGACGCAGAATTTGCAACTCATGTCGGCGGGCTTGACGTTCACGATCTTGGTTATTTTTGTGCGGTGCGTACAAGGACGAACCTACTTGTCCCCGGTGCACTGACAGGAGCGCGCACAGTTCCATCTACCGGACAATCGAGTTGTTGGACGGCTGGCAAGGTCGCATCATCACAACAGAGGTGTACTTTGGTGTGTACCATTCACCGCATTTGCCTGTTACGAGCATTGCTGACCGACAATCCAGACGTGATGGACGGCGCGATGATCGTTCTCGCGACGTACTGCTTGAACTTCATCCACCCAGGCTTCCTGTTGCGGAAGCAGACAACTGGCGAGCGGATCAAGCTGGACTCGCTGGGTGCGTAATTGGGCACACTGAAGCGCTGCGTCCCGCGGGTCATTTACTGAGATTAATGGCAGAAGGCACTGGTTCGGTGGATACTCGCACTGATGCAGTGAAGGTGTGACAGCGGTGCCTTTCCATTGGACTTGGGTTAGAGATTCGTTTAATTGTACATGCTAATTTGGTGTCTACGTATATTCCACTCTTTATCTCGCACACTGAAGCGATCTTCGAGTGAACCGCGGGCATCGAAGCCGGGAAGGCCTGCACGTGTTGGCCATAAACAATAACGCGAGTCATCCGAGAAGCGCGTGACAGGTCGCGGACCCGACGCGTGACAAATTAACGCGTCTAGTCACAGATCAGTCACGCTCATATTGGCCTTCCTTTGTGTGCTATGACCCTGCTGTTGACCACAACCACCATCCAGCATGTCTGAACCATCGCCAGCGGAGCTCCTCGCGCTCGCAAAGACGACCTTGGGGCTGCCCCAGACAGCTTCTGTAAGTCCCTAGTCGTCGTTGCCACCATGTGCCTTGTTGACGTTGAGACCATACTAGGATCGCGCCGTGCCCAGGACATACCTCAACGAACTGCGCATACACTTGAGCCTGTACCCGAATGAGACGAACGTGCGTTTGCCACACCTCTTCGACGAGCTCAGCCCCACTGACCGCGCCCGCCAGTTTCGCGTTACGCTCCAGCCTAATGCGGCATGTGAGTACCGTCATCGTGGCCCACGGCGTTCCCAAGCTCAATCACTAATCTTGCCTAATGCAGTGGGGGAAATAACGTGCTTGCATCCGTCATGCCAGGGCAAGACCCTGAAGCTACAACCGCGCCATAGGGCCCCGGATGGGGGTCTGAGTGAAGGACTGGGCTCCTTGAGCGTGTATCGAGTGCGTGTCGCATTGTCGGGCGCGAGGAGCGTGTACTGAACGTGTATCTGCAGCGCCATATTGAGAATGACGCGTCGCACAAGACGCGCGTTGGCAAGCATGAGATCGTCAAGCGTGAAGTGGTGCGCTTATGTCCATGTATGCGCGATCGGGAGCTAATGCGATGTAGATCGACGACGTTGCACCGGGCAACTCCCCCATCGCTGGATCCAGCTCGAATCCCATGCGCCTTAAGGGTGGCGCGCTCAGCCGTGACCCATCCAACGCTAGCTTGTCGCGCAAGAAGAGCGTTGGCGCGAAGCCCAGGAACGGCGTCAAGCCAGAGCCTTCTGAACCCAGTATCCCCAAGAAGCGCGCCACGAACGAGGCGTCAACCAGTGCCAGCGCGCGCAAGGCCGCAGCTTCTGCCACCAAGCGTCTCAAGACCGAGTCCAGCTTCGTTTCTCGCTCATCGCCCGAGCTCGAGAATGCTCGTAGCGTCGAGGAGATCCGGGAGGAGATTGGTGCCGTCTCCATCGAGATTGCGGAGCTGCAGCGCAGCTTGTTCCGCCTGCGTCGCAAGGTCAACCCCTCCAAGGCGGAGCAGACGCGCATGCGCAAGCTGGAGTCGAAGCTCAAGGATCTCAACGACAAGAAGGAGCGCCTGAACACATCGTTGCCGGCGTTGGCGCCGGCCTCGCCCTTGAGGCGCACGAACTCGCGCGTAGTCGCCGGCATGTCTTTCAAGCGTCGACCTGAGGAGCAGAAGCCAATCGTCGGAGGTTCGAGCACGAAGGCGAACCCATTCCCTGGCCATGGGCGCGTCTTGAAGTCGGAGCCTATTGTCGGTCCCCTCCCGCCTATCAACCGCATCCCGGTCAAGCCAGAGCCGAGCTCCTCGAAAGTGAAGCTCGAATCTCTCTCTCTGAGGCTACCTCGCGCCAAGCCGCGTGCTGCTGTTCGTCGGCGGTCGTCACCCATCGCCTCTGGGTCCGATGTCCACCTTCCGCCGTCCAGCTTGCCGCCCTCGAGCGACTTCGACTACGACATGGACGTTGACTCGGACGGGGCGGACGTGATGCCGGAGACCGTCCTGAACAAGTTCGGCGAGGCGATTCCTAACATCGCCCCCGTCGGCGGCTGGGAGAACTTCGATGCGGAGGGCAACTTCCACGGTCGGGGCAGGGACCACTTCCAGGGGCCGCAGGCCAAGGCAGACGAGTGAGTGGAGCTGAGTATATGCGCATATATGCAGGCTAATTGATGTCGACAGCATCGAGAAGTTCCTCGTCGAGGCGGGCAACTCGGAACAGTTTGAGGACAATGCGACGGTCGACCAGGCGCAGAAGAAGCTTGGGATGAAGAACCAGTACCAGTTGCTTGAGGGCATGCAAGTGCCGCTGATGGCGCACCAGGCTATTGGTGTTGCGTGGATGGTCGACCGGGAGCGGTCGAAGATGAAGGGTGGTTGTCTCGCGGATGAGATGGGGCTGGGGAAGACCGTGCAGATGTATGTGTCCTTTCGAGGTCTGGTGGTGACGGGGGCTGATGGTTTTGGTGCAGGATCGCGACGATGGTTTACAACCGGTCGAAAGACAACAATTGCAAGACAACGCTCATCGTGGCGCCGGTTGCCTTGCTGTCTCAGTGGACGCTCGAGATCGAGATGAAGACGGCTTGCGGGTTTGAATGTGTGATCTATCACGGTAGGTTGCTTCTCGGCTAGGCTCGTGTACCGCTCTGACATGCTTGCAGGCAACACGAAGCCGAGGTCGAAGAAGGAAATCCTTTCCTACGACTTTGTGCTGACGACGTATGGGACGCTGGCGAACGGTAGGTCTAATCACCCGTCGTCAAGTGCGCTGTCGCTTACATGTTTTCAGAATGGCCCGACTGGGAGAACGAGATGAAGAAGAAGGAGAAAGCGCTGCGCAAGAAGGCCAAGGGCCAGGCTAGCTCGGACGACTTTATCGTCGACGATAGCGACGACGAGCCGATGACAAAGAAGAGCAAGGACAAGAAGATGACGAAGGGGCTGCTCTTCCAGGTCGATGTACGTGCTTCCGTCTTACCTCCCTTGCCGGGAAGCTGATGGTCGTATGCTAGTGGTACCGCGTCGTCCTCGATGAGGGGCAGAACATTCGCAACCGTCGTACTCGTGAGTTATCTGTTTTCAATGCTGCAGTCACCTTGTGCTGAAGTCTGTACAGGGGTGTCGCGTGCCGTGACTGACCTTCAGTCTGAGCATCGTTGGGTGCTGTCCGGCACACCTATCATCAACGGCCTGCAGGATGCCTACGGAATGTTCCGCTTCCTCAAAGTCCGCCCTTGGTATGACTTGAAGGAGTTCCAGGTAAGCGCATCCCAAACGAACGCTTCGCCTTGCTGACACCCTCGGCAGCAACATATTGGTCTCCTCGAGCGCAAGAACCGTAAGTAATGTCTCTGCCACCCGTCCAGCTCGGGCTAACGTCTTCGCAGCGCAACTTGCCGTTTCTCGTCTGCAGGCCATCTTCCGCACCTGCCTCCTTCGCCGCATGAAGAACACGAAGCTTGATGGCAAACCGCTCATCGACCTTCCCGAGAAGGTCGTCGAGCTCACGAGGCTGATCTTTTCCGAGGAGGAGCGGTCGGTGTACACTCAGGTCGAGACGAAGACCCAGAACCAGTTCAACCGGTTCCTGCGCGCTGGGACGGTGCTCAAGTGAGTCGACCAATCCGGCTTCATGCACATGTATACTGAGGAGTCGCGCAGGAACTATCACCAAGTATTGGTGCTCTTGCTCCGTTTGCGTCAGTGCTGCGTCCACCCTTGTCTTATCCAGGAAGACATGAACGCGTTCGTGTCGGCAATCGAGGCTGCTGTCGATGATCCTGAAATTGCGACTGAGCTTAACCGCGCACTTCGCAAGGAGGGCGCTGAGTTCGTGCAGAAGGTGAAGGACAGGCGGAAGGAGGTGGCAAAGGCACGCATGGCGGCGGAGAAGGAGGTCAGTCGTCTGTCTTGAGATATCATCGAGCGTGAACTAACAACCTGATTCAGTCCGAGGATGCGACCGTCGAGCCGGAGGAGTGCCCCATCTGCTTCGACAACCTGACGGACGCTGTGATCACGAAGTGCATGCACGTTTACTGCGCGGGCTGCATCCACGACGTTCTTGCCACGGCTCGTGTCGAGAACGATGACGAGAAGAAGTACAAGGCTGACGAGCGTCCATGTATGTGCTTCTAGCTCTCTAGGCTCTGATGTTGCTGACACCCCATTTTAGGCCCCTCTTGCCGTGAACCTATCTCTAAGGACAGGCTCTACAAGCGTGAAGCCTTCGAGCCAACGGACGACGAGCTCAATGGTCGTGTCAAGAAGGAGGAACAGGATGTGATTGACATCGAGGATTCGTCGGACGAGGAAGATAACGATGACGATGAGGACTACAAGGGTCCCAAGAACAAGGGCAAGGGCAAGGCGAAGGCCCTGCCCCAGCGCCGTTCCACTCGCACTAGGCGGCCTTCAAGAAGCATGCGCATCGACTCGGAGGACGACGGATACGGCGCGGACTATGTTGAGTCTGAGCCGGAGTCCAACAGCGACGATGACGACTACGATGATGACATGAGCGACTTCGTCGTCGAGGCGGATGAGGACGAGGAAGAGAAGGACCTCCAGCGCGCGCTCAAGCGGCAGGCCAAGTCGAGGAGCAAGGGCAAGGGGCGCGCGATGGTCGTCGACGACTCCGACGACGAGGTCATCTACGGCTTGCCCAAGCGGAAGCCCACGGCTGCGGCGCAAGGCGAGGGCGAGGAGAAGGCCGATCTCATGTCGAGGTTCTTGCCGTCGACGAAGATGAAGTATATGATGGAGGCGTTGGGTGAGTGATCACACCGTTCGTATAGCGATCATTACTGATTGCATTGCAGAGCGTCTGTTCAAAGAGAAGCCGGATGAGAAGGTCATCCTCGTGTCGCAGTGGACGTCAGCCCTGCAATTGCTCTCCGACTACCTGTCCGAGCGCCACGTAGCGCACGTCAAGTACCAGGGCGACATGAGCCGCAATGCTCGCGACGCGGCTGTTCGCGCTTTCATGGCCAAGGACAAGGCGAAGGTTATGCTCATGTCTCTAAAGTGTGGTGGTAAGTACCCTGCTTTCTCGGTTCTTGCCGCATACTCATGCATCTCGCAGGTGTCGGGCTCAACCTCACTCGCGCGAACAACGTCATTTCCCTCGACCTCGGGTGGTCGGAGGCGGTGGAGGCTCAGGCCTTCGACCGTGTGCACCGACTCGGCCAGACGCGCAAAGTGCGCGTCGAGCGTCTCGTCATCGACAACACTGTCGAGGACCGAATCCTTGGGCTGCAGGAGCGCAAGGCTCTGCTCGCGGACGGCGCCCTCGGCGAGGGCAAGGGCAAGAAGATCGGCCGTTTGTCGGTCAAGGAGCTCGCCAACCTGTTCGGTCTGAATATGCGTGGCGAGCGTCTGCGTGACGAGGACTAGGGTATTGGCTTTTCCTTGCGTTTTTGAGCTGGTCATCTTGCTTCTTGCGTAGACCATCTGACCAGCGAGGCTACGGACTGCATACTTATTCACTTCTAAACTGCTGTGCTTGCTTTCTACCATACGCTCGACCTCTGATCGCAATCGCAGGCCGTTTATGGCTGTTGTTTATCCTACAGTGTTTCGTATATTCCAGAATCGACCGCTATCGCTATTACGTCGTGCTCTCGCAACTCTCGATTGATTTTATTCCTGCTCTTCGAGTCAAGGCAGCTCGGTTGTCAATGCGAAAGGCGGTCTGACTGCTGACCTCCGCCACCAAAGAGCAACGACTGGTGCATGCAAGGCGTATATTCATCAATGCAATATACTTCGACACACCTTCGAAAGGCTGGTAACACTGCGGTTGGAGGTGGCGGTTGCATCTATTCCGGGTGTGGCGTGGGAAAATGATATTCAGGAGGCAATTCCCACGTTACAAACTCGCGTCAGCCTGCTTGCGGAGGGCCACCATCTCATTCGGCGAAACCTTGTAGCGTTGCTTGACCGGACTCTCAATACACTAGAACACTCAGCTTCTGATTTGGGAGGCTACTTTCCTCAAAATGGTGTTTGAACAAGCCGCAAGTTGAACGCGAGGTCAAAGAAGGCGTCGTTGGATGCTTCCATGTAGCCTGGCAAGTACGATATTGTGTGCTCCACCGACGGCCCTCTGCAACGACGACACTACATGTCAAGTTTGTGACTGTGGACTTGGCAACTCTATATAATGGCGCTGTACGAGGAGAGTCGACATCGAAGACCTCAACCCTCGTCCACTCGTACGCTCCCAATTTTGCGTCTCAAATGCCCGTCTACTGACTGTGACTCTTCAGACTACCCCTATAACTTGCTGAGATGGCGCCATGTCTGCACGTGCCGGCGTCTGATGAGGATGATGCCTCCTTCAACGCTACGCTACTCGTTGAGGATACCATCGACGAAGGCTCCGATTCGCAGGAGACCAGATCAATACCTCAACCGTCCAGGGCTAGTTTCTTCAAGGTTCTGTTTCGAAAGATCTTCGGTCGCGCTCACGCTCGGAGGTCTCATGTGTTCCGACGCTGGCCACGACGGCGAAGTCTCTACGTACTCGTCGTCACGGTCATCCTTCTGCTCTGGGTTGCTATCATAATCGTATTTGCAGAAGAGCAGTTTCACGAGAGCTTGGAGAACTATGGGAAAGATTTGGCCTCATATTCGCGGTTCAAAGGAGATTACGTGAGTGTGTGTTCGTTTCTTGCAGTAGCGCCGCTGAGGGGGCCTACAGTGGTTCTTGCGGGGGCGTTTGATTCAATTAGATATCGAGAAGCGACGCTTGAGTTCGTCTTCATCTCGCCTCGTTGCCGTCCCTCACATCACACTGCAGATATCCAATGGTCCGCAACATACCGGGACACCGACGGCAGTATTTTCCCTGGTTCTATGATACTGGACGCGACCGATTTTCCCGAAGGTCTTAACGTGTATACAGACATGTGAGTCAAAACACCGTTGCCCTGGCGGTCTTATCGTTCTATCCATCGACTAACATCGTTTCAGCTCTACAATTGTGGACATCAACGTGACCTCGTTTTGGGATGATGGCTATGTCTACTACAAGCTCGACAATGATACGGCAGAGCCTATAGGCAATGTTGGAAGGCGACAAACGGATCACTTCGACACAGAGATCGTTCTGCAAGGTAGTAATAATCCTTTATGGTTTCAAACGCTGCAAGGTTCGTGACCTGCGTGTCTTTCAGCACTTCTTTCTGTACTTGAACGAAAGCTATTTTGCAGCGTACCCTTGGGACTGGTGGTTCGGCACCACTGTTGTCGCTTCGGTAAGTGTCATCTCGTACACTGGCTGGAGAATAACCAAATTCATCAGAATAACATCGGCTCGTCTAAAAAAGATTTGAATCGTACCGATGGCTACGTGATTTCGTTCGACGGTGTCTCTTTGGTCGACGATATATTGTCTGTAAGACATGCTCTTAGCCTGCTCACCACTGATGAAGTCGGTAGAAACTGGCAAATCAAAGAGTACTCCTTTTCGACGTGCCAGGAAAATTACGCTCTCGCAGATGGCTGTGAATTGGTGCGTGTTCACGCCTTTTGAATCGCTACAGAAGTGGACCTAACTTTTTCTGCAGCACATTGAATTCTTTATCCATCGTTCCACTGTCGTGGTCTTCATAGTCATCGCGGTGATACTTGTCAACTGGCTTTCGACGATCTGCATACTCTTGATCACACTCGAGGCGCTTCTGCTTCATCGTATGCATATCGTAGGGACCACGGACATCGTGGCCGTGTCATTCGCAGCCCTATTCGCTTTGCCCGGGGTGAGTGCGCTCACTGATGTTATCGACTATAATTGAGTAATGGTATCCATAGGTACGCTCCTTGCTTCCCGGAGCCCCTCCTTTTGGGAGCACAATTGGTATGGCAACTTCTCAGCACAACAGCAAGCGGTCAGTGCTGATGAAGTCTGCCACAGATATGATCGGCATTCTTCCTAACGTCATAATCATCTCGTGCGTCGATTTTGTCGCTAGACAAGGATGAGTCTGAATCATTTCCCGTTTCTTCTTATAGGCTCTGCGTGCGCCGAATGACTCGCTTCTGCCTCTTGTGTCTGGCTGACGCATTTATAGGCGTCGTGCTGGGCTTGCGCTAAGCTCAGAGGAAAACTGTCCAAGCGACTGGACGAGGTTGTGCGGCCGGTCGTGTGCGAGACATGTAATGCGAGGGTGTCATGAGCAGGCTTTGCGGCAAGGTAGCCTTCACGCTGTAGATCGACGAAACTCGGTTCTGATAAACCGTTAGCAGGGTTTCTGTTGAAGGACTGACGTTCTTTTCTTGTGTTCTTGCTGATTGGTAATTGTTCGACTGCACGATACTCATGTACGATGCGCGAGACTGGCTCTCGGCGGCAAGCAACGTATACAGCTCCTTATACGACCGGAATCACGCTATCGGAGGCGCGTGAGCAGTCCAATCAGCGCGGAGGTAAGTTAAGCGCCGGGCGCTTACGCATCGCTGCGGCTTCCCGCGGTGAATGAGCACGCCTGGAAAAAGCACAACTTACACTCGTCCGCGCTCACATGATTAGCTTCTGGCATGGGTCCTAATCCCGCACGTCGACTTCGTCACGACCAGAACCGGCGGATGCTATACCACTTTGCAAGTGAGCCGGCTTTCTCCTTCATCGCCGAGCTTCACTCGGCCCTCAGAGGCATGGTTTCGAGGTATGCCTCTTCATATATCTCATGCTCTACAATCTAAATCCGCTATTTACCAGTGATGCACCGACTCCACATGTTGCCGCTGCGATCTTTGATTACATCGGCGAGCGCTGGGAAGTACTTATGCGCCCATTCACTCGCACAGCGCGCTGGAAACTGACTCAAGACATCTACTAGGATTCATGCTGCCATCCTGAAGTTGAGCTCTCATACTCCAAAGCGTCTGAATGGATGGAACTGTGCTCCAGCGCCGCAAATCACTCGCACGACTGCGACTCGAACTCAAACCCTTGGTCCTACCTCGTCCGTTGGAGGCAACGACGGGAACACGTTGGTCAATATGACTGAGTGAGGCGTCAGAAGCTGATGGGTCTATACAGCAGGATCGGGCCATCGGGAGTCGCTGCTGAGCGCCCGACGAGTGTACAAGGTTCCGCAGGCCTCGGCGATATATCATGGGCGATGCTTCCGGGCTCTGCTCCTTTTCAGCTGAAGCTATCCCGCCGCGCCGTCGGCATCATGAGTTGTCCCCACGGTGCGCCTCGTCGCTTATAAGCCATGGATATGACGCTCACTACTTTCCTCAGACGAGTACCCCGTCGAGCTGCGACCACTTCACGAACAGCAGCCATCCGCCGCGACTGTGCCCCTCATGAAGGACATGGCCGAATCGTCGTCTTCGTCGCGTCCGCAGGCTAACAAGTCGGGCCGTCTCTCCAGTCGAGTCACGTCGACGCTGCGCAGTTATGTGCCGAAGAGTCGACGCGCGCGCCGTCTGGTCTACGTCCTCGTCGGCGTCGTCATCATACTGCTCTGGATCGGCATGATCCTGGCATTCGCCCGCTTCGAGTCGAAGTCAGAGAGGACCAACGTCGAGGCGGACGCGCAGAAGTATCGCGGTCGTGGCAACTCCTCGGGAGACGAGATCGTGAGTGCGGCGTGTGGTTGTGGGACTTTTCGCTCATTCTTTCGCAGTGGCTCTTGCAAGGCGCGCTGCGCAAGCTGGACAGCGATGCTCGGACGCTGAGTACGCATGTACCACTGATACGCGATCTTGGTCTCATTGATCCCCACAGCCGTGCAATGGTCCGCATCGCAGTACATCGCCAGCAACAACAGCCAGGTCCCTTTGCTTCTTTCGCCGGAGTACTACCCAGATGGAGTGAACATGTATCGCGACATGTTAGCCACGCACCTTCAGTTTCTGTCGATCATTCTGACACCCGTTCAGACAGGCAGTCATCGACGAGGACCTCACTAGTAATCCTGTCTACAACCCCAACGGGTACATATTCTACCAACTGGACAACACCACCGCTTACCCCATTGGCAATGTCGGATTGCGCGAATGGGATTCTTTTGACACGGACATCGACTTGACGGACGTCGAGGGGGCAAGTGTGTGGAGGCAGCCTATGCGAGGCAAGATATCCTCATGCAGCACGACCGTGACGATTAATGTGTCCTTCAGGCTACCCATTCGATCGGTGGACGGGCAGCATAGTCATAGCATCTGTAGGTGCCCGCTTCCGCCACTGTACCCGCCGCTGAAGCGCACGCATCAGACCAATGTTGGATACTCTATTGCAGAGTACAACAACACCTATCACTATGCATTGTCATTCGACGGCATTTCCCTCGAGGATAGTTTGCTGTAAGTCAAGGCAAAGCCCTGATCTTGTCTGCGCTCAAATTCCCACCAGAAATTGGAGAATCCACGCGACGTCTGAGTGCACCTGCAGAGATGACGACAACTACGACCATTGTGACCTGGTTCGTCACCGTCTCCGTTGCCGCCTTTCCGGCAGGCTGAACACGCTCGCAGCACATTGACTTCGATGTCCGTCGGCCGACCGTCGTCAAGTTCACTGTCATCGCAGTGGTAATCGTCAACTGGTTGTCCACGCTGGTGATCTTCTTCCTTACGGGGGAGACTCTACTACTCCGTCGGATGCACGTCGTGAACAGCACGGATATCCTGAGCGTCCTGTTCGCTGCGCTCTTCGCTCTTCCTGGGGTGAGCTGGCTCTGCAGCTGGGGCGCTCTCCGTTTAGCTGATAATCACTAGGTACGCTCGCTGCTGCCGGATGCGCCGCCGTTCGGATGCACGATTGGTAGGAACCCTCTCCCTTTAGCTGGTAAGGCTCCTCATAGTCTTCCCAGATCTCGTCGGTATTCTACCCAACGTGATCATCATCTCGTGAGTTGCCACATAGTTTGCTTACCTCGATCGTGACCAATACACGTCTTTCTCTGCACAGGCTCTGCGTAAGTGTTCATCCTCTCAGCTCGCCACAAGCACGGTCTAACATCCCGCAGACATTCTGCTGGGCGTGCATGAAAATGAATGGCCAGTTCAACGGGGAATGGGACAACAAAGTTCAGGAGAAGCCTCCCGCGCGCGACGCGTAAGCCCTAGTCAGGTCAACCGATACATCACTTCATCCAGGGCGTTTGATTGTGTTCACAATTCTTTCCTCCGATGGCATATCTCTGCAACAGTACTCGATCCTGTAGTGACTTACGGCGCTCGTGTGTAATCATTATATAGCTGATATTCTGTTCTCTCTTGTAGTGCTCTCTGACCAAGCGAAGGTGCGGCGATGATAAGGTACAGCGGGGTCTATTGTTTCGAATTGGGCAGGTCTTTCGCAGGGTTCGGATCAGGGCGGCATTTACTTCCGCGCCATGCTGGCTTGACCTTGTCTATGACCGCCAGGAAGCGCTGGAGGGGATAGTCTCTTCCTTTGCTGAGACTCATGTGAGTCAACTCAGGATACAAAAAAACTCGTCGCAGTAGACGTACTGTACTCAGCAGCCTTGGTAACATGCTCTCACGAATTTGAATGGCCCTCCGTGAAACAAATCTGTGACAGTGATCTCTCCCCTTTACGAGCGTAGCGCCCAGCGCCCATGCGCCCTGGGCGCTATCCTCCTTGACCACCGCGACGATGGGGCCGTCTTGTGAGTCATCGTTATGCCTTGCATACCTTGAGCTGACCGCGCCCGTGCAGACAGCGATCCCTTTGACATTGAGCTGAAGGGCCGCTACGATGATACGAAGTCCGTTGCTGAGGTCCCGCTCATGGGAGAGAACAAGCAGAGCCCACGTCCTACTCGTCCCCCGATCACGGTCGTCCCGAGGCGTATGTCGCGCGACTGGTTCTCCTACATGTACAGGCGCCGCCGGTCGTGGCCTCGGATACTCTACGTCTTCATTGGCGTTAGCATCATGCTCATGTGGATTGGCCTAATCCTTGGCTTCGCCCACAGTCAGCTCAAGGCGGAGGAGAAGAACTCGAAGGGTGATTCGAAGAAGTACGAGGGAAAAGTTGCGAAGGGGGACGAAGTGGCAAGTCTTACTCATGCTTGCGCTCGCCACACGATCATAACTTTCGACAGTGGTTTTTGCAAGGTGCTTTGCGAGCACTCGACACCGACGCCAGGACCCTCAGTGAGTCCTGTCCTGTCTCGCATCTCACACAAGCGCGTCTGAGTATATCTTCCCAGCTGTGCAGTGGTCCGGCTACGTCTACAACGACACCACCGACTCCATGGACCCTCTTCTCGTGTCTGCCGATGACTATCCCGCCGGATTGAACATGTACCGTGATATGTAAGCGCTTGCCTTTATAACGCGACACCGACATCTGACAGCCCACAGCCAGGCTTATGTGGACTCGGATCTGACCAACGAGACTGGATCGTACTACTTCATGCTCGACAATGCTACCGCGTACCCTGTTGGTAACATTGGATGGCGAGAATCGGACTCCTTCGACACGGACATTGACCTTGTTGCCACTACGCAAAGTGTCTGGTCGCAGCCGATGCGAGGTCAGAGGTTCATGGCTGATACTGAACTTTCGCTGACTACTTTCACGCTCAGGTTATCCTTACGATCAGTGGACTGGCAGCATCATTCTGGCTTCTGTGAGTTTGTTGCGCCCATGCCTCTGCTCCTGGACTTATGGTTAGAACAACATCGGAGCCGCAAAGGAGGACAATCGCACCGATGCTTATGCGTTCTCCTTCGATGGTGTGTACCTCGTAGACAGTCTACTGTAAGTTCGTGCGTGGTGAATGACGTTGACGCCCTCTTACATTCCAATAGGAACTGGAAGATCACAGCGGAATCTCACACCACCTGTCGGGATCTCGACAGTGCCTATTGCGAGCTTGTACGTGACGCGCCGTCGGCTCAGATATACACTGAGCACCCCTTTAGCACGTCGACTTCCGTGTCCGTCGCCCGGGGCTGGTTAAGTTCACGGTCATGGCCGTCCTGGTCGTCAACTGGCTGTCGACGATCGTCATCTTTCTACTAACCGGCGAGGCCTTGCTCCTTCGCCGCTTGCACATCGTGGATGGCACAGATATTCTGGGCGTCCTGTTCGCTGCGCTGTTTGCCCTCCCGGGAGTGAGTGTACTCCTGGGCACCACCGTCGCGCGCTTGCTGATCGATTTTTCCACTTCAGGTGCGTTCGCTGCTACCGGGCGCCCCGCCATTCGGCAGCACGATCGGTGCGTACGATTCGCTCTGCTAGCTCATGCTCGCGCTCATTTATGGCCTCCAGATCTCGTTGGTATCCTTCCCAACGTCATTATTATCTCGTGCGTCTCATACTATCAGTTGTTGCTACTGACGAGGCTAACACTACTCGCGTTCTCGCAGACTTTGTGTAAGTCTTGAACTGCTGTCCTGGAGCGATTCTCGCTAATCTGACCGCCTAGACATCGTGTTGGGCCGTCGCGAAATTGAGCTGGAAGATATACGACCTATACGACGAGCATGTCCGCGAGAAGGAGCGAGGGCTGTCTATGAGCGGCGCATGAGCTTGCCGGCTCGTCCGCTCAAGCTGTACACTATTTATCTATCTATCGACGTACCGGCGGCATCTGGACGTTCTGCATACTACCTTTGTAACTGACACATTGACCCGTGATGACTACGACCTCTATATATTTGGATGTTACCGGAATGGAAGCGAGCGCTGTTTTGCGAGTGGGTCTGCAGCCCGCGAGGATGGAGCACAAGGCCGAGCACAATGTATAAATACAAGGGGAGAGCATAAATATGATACATGGAGGGGAATCGCGCAGGTGCAAGCGGGTATCGACGGAGCTCGTATGGTACAAGTACAATGTAATGGGAGGGAGTGTGAGTATGCGTCGTAGAGCATCTGTCAGTAATCAGAGAAGGAGTGGCGGTCGCGGGAAAAGCTACTGATACACAGCATGATCCGGAAGGAGTGAGTGATGCGTCGTAGGGTATACAGGTGAGGGTTGCGAGAGCAATAAGTACAAAGGTGTGGGAGTGGGTGAACAGGGTGGCGCATGGCATGAAGAACGTAGGACTAGACGTCGATCAAGGTCGCGTCGAGTTTCAGTCCGTCGCCGTCGTTGAGTGGCACGATAGTCATCTTGTCTTTGAGGCAGTAATCGAAACCCTTGCCTGGCTTGAGCACGATGGGAGGGCCATTACGTTCCTCCAAGTGATAGACCTTGGGCTCATCAATCAGGCTGTACACACCATCAGTAAGCTTCAGTGTTATACTGATCATGGACTCACTGCTTGTGCTTGCCCTTGTCGAAGAGATCGTCGAGGTGGGAGGGCATCTTGTCCTGCGCAGCATTTGAGGCGCGCTCCAGGAGCTCGAGCTCTACGAAGGACCGAACGTTGCCGTTCTGCGCGGCCTCAAAATGGAAGGGCACACGGTGTTTCTCCACGCCTGACAACTGATATCAGCATTTTGTGAGTCACAGACACTGGCGAGAAAACACTCACGCTCGACGAACTTGTACAGTTTCTCTGCGAATTGCAGATTAAGCAAGTTGACGTCGCGCGTCTGTTCGCTGGGGCATGTCAGCTGGTTCTCGGGCAGCACCCTGAGGCGTTCGACCAGCGTGAGGAGAAACCCTGAGAACCTATCAATCATCATGTGCATTGAGATGGAAGGTTCACTGACCTGCATCAGGCACGGCGGGGGGGCCCGCGGCGTCAGAGGCGGCCACAAACTTGTTGGGAACGCGTGTGCCATCGATCAGGACCACGTCTGCCAGGCCCGTGGGCGCCTCCTCGAATCCTTTCATGATACGGAACCGCATCTTCGACTCCCATTTGACGAGCTAAATCGATGTCAGCGATGAAAGTCGCAAGCAAGGCTTTGACTCACCAAGGTGGAAGCGCGCATGTTGCGGATATGCGAGATCTGAAGGGCGTTCATGATGGAGACCATGCTGCAGAAATCGCCAACGGATAAACACCCCTAGAAGGATCGTCAATATACACCGGAAAGATCGGCTGAGGAGTTCACGTACGTCGGCTACGTCGATCCACCAGCCGATGCGCGTGGCTCGGTCCATGAGGGTCTTCTCGGAAGCGATAGTCTCGACGACCCAGATGTGCAGGCGGTTCGCGTAAGACAAGAAGTCCAAGAGAGCCTGACCTATGTCCTTGTTCTTGCGGAAGGCGTAGACGATCCAGTTGACACCGTCGATTTCGCAATAGAGTTCATTGGCTCTCCGGGCCAAACAGTGTGCGACCTCGCGCGCGGACATGCGAGCGGCGCAAAGGGCGTCCATGGTCAACTTGCCCTTACGTGGTGCGACATATCCGGAGGCAGGGATCGTTCTGATACCCTGAGAGTCCACCAAAGGCGCCTGAGGTTTGTCGAACCGTCGTACGCGCTCGATTGCTTCGCAGATCTCCTTGCGCGCGGAAGTACTGACATCCTCGGCGGTAGAAATGTGGTCGTTGTAGAGCTGGATGATGTCGCCGAGCGCGGCAAGATCATTTTCCCATCTCCAGAACGACTGCAACCAGAGGGCGAGGAAGTCCACGAGGCGCGTGCGCTCTGCAATGAGCTTCGCAGGCGCCACATCCGGCGCGTTCCACCGCATGGCGATGGCCGAAAGCAGCGTCTCCGACGTACAGTACAGGCGGAAGCTGCGCAAGATATGACGACAGAGCTGCTTGTCGCCGCTGGCGGCGAGCGCAGCCATGCCGCCGACCGATGCGGCGATTGGCTTCGGGTGGTCGGGGTCCTTGTTGTCGTAGATGATCTCGACGGCCATGTTGTGGAGAACGGCGTCGAGAGGACCTATGGCGCAGACGCCTGGGACCAAGCACCCTTCGATGGCCGACGAGCCAGACCCGACCTCGACGAAATGGTGGCGATCGGCGAGTTTCTGGCGGTGCGCCATGGCCGTCGCTCGGCTGGCGGGAGGGCGCAGCTGCGAGGTTTCGCTGGACGTGCGAGTCCGCGTCGCCTTCCCTATCAGTTTCTTGGGCGCGGAGTTCGCGCGCGTCAAGGGGATGTGGCAGGTGGGGAAGAGGCCCAGCAGCGAGTTGGAGCGCGTGCGCTTGGGCGAGGATGGTGAAGGAGGGGCAGTAGAGGCGCGCTGGAGAGTCGGCCGGTCCGATGGAGTCACGCACGAGTTGTGACGGACTTGCCTGAGCGGTTCCAGGTGGGCCGGTATGTCCTTGAACGAGATACTACCATACGCGAGGGTTGCCAGAATGACCCACACGCCTGAGCGGGTCACTCGAGCTTCGTGGGTCGGTATGATGATGCGGATAATGAGGTGGCCAATCTCATTGGCGTCCTCGACGGCGTCCCGAAAACGGTTGACCAACTCCTCGCTTGAGGTTGTGAGCCCGCTGCTGACATTTCTCAGCTGATAATACGGCTGTTGGAACTTCAGTACAGCCCAACCACACAATTATAAAGAAACGTACGTAGCGGAAAGCCTTCTTCATATAATCCAATCTGATATTTTCCACAGGAGGTACATTGCCGTCGACGACCTTCAGGAATTCTTTCATCTTCAGTCGGAGCGTGGGTATATGGCCGTCGATGAACCTGCGCTTGATCCCCTCCTTGTCTTCAATCCCAATATGTGCTGCGCTGAGACACTCGACCGGGAACAAGGCCTCCTCGAGGGCAGATTCGCGGCGTTCGTCAGGGTCGGTCTCTTCGAGGGTAGAGATGGGTGATTCCTCGTGCGTTGCTGCGGGCTGGCGGGAAGGGGAGGCATGTTCGGAGGATGGGGAGGATGGAAATGGTGTCGGCGCGTCGGGCGTGGGCAAGGTGGACTTGTCGAAGGGCTTCAGGTCCTCCATCGCCCTCTTGCGCCGGAGCGGTTGCGACGTGTCGCGATTAGGTGGCGCGGCCATAGTTTGAATAGCGGGTGTTGTGCATGCACAACGAAGAAAGTGGTCGGCGCGCGAGAGCGGTTGGGTTGCGTGTGGCGCGTCGAGATTGGAATAGGTGAGGTGAACGCGGATGGTAAGTCAGGGGTTATATATATGGCGGAGTCCTGGACACGCGGCCGACGTCGACAACATACACCGTCAAAAGCGACAATATGTTCAAAGGACAAAGCGCGTGACGCGATGCATGTTTGTGTCGGGACGGTCTGCTGAGCGCGTTACAAAGAAGCTGTACGGCGGTGCAAGAGTTTAGTCGATTTACTTACTGCTCCGCGTTGTCCGTATGAGCCCCACATCCGCAAGTGGGTTCATGCAGTACGAGTTGACGATGGCTACTTGAGGCGCAAGCGCCCTCGTAGCCGTGAGCGTGCTTGAATGTTGCATGGACGCGTTAGTCACGCAAGTGTCATAGCCTCAAGCCATGCAAAAACCGGCGATACCAGGCTCTGGGTAGTTGACCGAAGCATTGGTTAACACTCTTTGTCGGTGGCATTCAGCGCAGTCCCGTCATCTTTTCGGCGCTGGGTTTAAATCCGGACAAACTGGCATTGTTTTGTTAGCGCGCGGGCGCGACCGATGGCCGGGACTAAGCCAAAGGTCTGTCGTCCGGGATACATGCAATTGCTTCCGTCTATCTTTTATAAAGTTCAGTAAGTTCTTTGTCTTCGAATTCTCTGATGACTCACGTGTGTGCGTGCTCTACGCCTCAAACGCTGCCAAGCATCGTTCGAAAAGGCAACGCCTGTAACCGCTGTCCCATCTCGACCTGACACCAGCGTCGTCAGAATTGGCGAGGTATACGCATGGAGGTCCGCCAGCAATGCGGTGCCTCTTGGCATGCTTCGAAGGAAGCGGGCTTGTGGATAAGATGGACCTCGTTTAATCGCCTCGAACCCTAGTACATATCGCGGAGATCGCCTAGATTGGATGTGCAAGGTTGGTACGCAGTACAGCAAAAAATTATACCACCGCTTCGTTGTAAAGCAGTGTGGCCCGTACAGCGACAAGGAGGAGGAGGACAAGCAGGCGCTGCGCCATGACCGTGACCCAGTGAGCCTCGGCGCGTGCGTTCAAAAAGGGAAATTTCGGGCCGAAGACCGGCCGGGAGGCCCCAGCTCGGCAATGGCCGATTAATGTGGGCGGCGCTCACAATCGCCCATCATCAATTTCGCGACATCTGAGGCTGCATAGTGGCGTAGAGAGGCCACAATCACTTCAATTCGCAGTCAAACCTCTCATAGACGAGTCCGCGGACGAAGTAATATTGTCATACCGCCCACCCAACGGCCGCTAGCTTGCGCTGCTTTGAAGACCCCTCGATATCGCCAGTCTCCTCTCCATTACGCTATTACTGTTTTGAGGCCGCGAATACATTTGATAGCATGTCTCAAGTCTTGGTTCAGGAGCTGCAACAACTGGAAGCGCAAGTTCAGAAGGGCGAGGTACGCCGAGCCTCAGTTGCGGAACCAGCAATGACCTGACAGCGCTGCAGCCCTTCCTTCCAGAGTCTTTAGCATTATGGAAGGCGCTTGACTCAATGAAACCTCGTGCCATCACATCGGCATATCTTGCCTGGGCATATCTTGCGGACGTCTTCAAGCATCGCGGTTACGACCTTTACGTGCCGCGCAACGACACCGACACCACTTTTTGGACGGTGGTTTATCCCGTGAATTACATTGAAGAAATTTTGCCCGAGGATGGAAAGCCAGACCGTAATGTTGTTCTCGGGTCTCGGCGATACGTCGTGCCTCTTTTCGTGCGTCCGATGGGCTTCTCGTCCATCTACAAGGTGTACTCACACCCCTCATGCCAGCCATATCCGGCCATTTGGGCTGCGACCAATCAGTACGCCATACCATACTTGTCTCTTGCTCACTGCGCTAATGCTCGATAGGTCCGGCGACGAGTTCATCATTAAGGTTGTCTCCGACGGCCAGGATCCCAAGGGCCTTGCCGAGCTTCGCATCCTCGAGCACCTTGACCAGCCTGACCTCCGCGCCCATCCGCGAAACTGCACGGTTCCCGTGGTCGAACTCGTCAGAAACGAGCAATATACCTTCGCTATATACCCCAGATGGACGGACTTCCCGGAGAAGGAGATCAGGACGCCGCGAACAGCGATTGAGTGTTGTGTGCAGATCACCGAGGTAAGCATGCTTTCTACTTTGCTCATGCCGAGAGTGCCGACATATCACCTCTTATGTAAGGCTTTTGCTTTTCTACATGAACAGCGCATCGCCCATCTTGTACGTCTTGACGTCCTTGACGCGCAATGCAGGCTCCTGACTTGACGACGCGCAGGACGTCTCTATGGAGAACATCATGATCAATTTCTTCGGCTATGTCGACCCTTCCTTGTCCCCAGCAGTGGACTATTTCCCTATCTCGTACGGCCTCATCGACTTTGGAGAAAGCGTGTTCCTCGACGCACGCTCTTCTTTAGCACCGCCGCGCGACTATGCACCCCGTCCGATCAGCGCGCCAGAGGTCAGCTCTGGTGAACCGTTTGACCCATTTGCGGCGGACGTGTATCAGACTGCGAGGTTCTTGCTAGAGCAATTCTATGTCTGTCATCTTCATATTCACTGCTGTCGCATAACGCTCACGTCAGCGCAGGACTTGACTGGGCTGGATCCAGAGTTCCTTACAGTATTGCTGTCCATGACCTCAAGCCCTCCCTCGACGCGCATCTCCATGGCCGAAGCGCACAAAAGATCCGCTGCCTTGCAGACATCTTGGCGTTGCGACCCGAATCCGGATGTCATCGACGTCTACGGGCGCCGGAAGAACCAGTACGTCGATACGTACCTCAATACCTGGCGTCCGCCCCCGGGCATGCTGTCCGTACCGGCGAATGAGGAGGAGGCGATGGCCCTGCGCGAGCGCATGCGGGAGGATAGGAAAGAAGAGTATGGTCGTGTTCTTTCTTTTCATGGCTCAGGGATGTTATGGGTGGATCATGTTCCGGGGACCATTGGCTGCGTGGATGGGAATAATCCCCGCAAGCCTGGGTTTTGACCAAGCTGAGTTCGACATGGGGTTTTGCGCTCTTGCGCACAAATGAAGCTCGTAAGCTGCCTCAGCGGAGACATTGGTCGCCTCACCTGTAGATACCGCGCTATACCTCTTCGAGAGGTCACAGGGTGTACTGGTACAGCCTAGGAGAGTCCTTCGCAATACACAAGCGGGTCGACGTTTGATCATCCAGGGAAAATGGAGGCAAGATACAGTACAAAAGTGAAGCAGTACATAGCACGACACAGAGAGAGGTCATCAGCACAGAGAGAGGTCATCAGTCCAGAAATGTAGTTAAATACCCAAACAATCGCTCTCGTCTTGATAGCGGACGCGAGGGACTCCATACCACGTCTTCCAGTGAGAACCCGTGAGCAGGCCACTCGCGTTACGCCATGAGCTGCGCATCCCGGAGCTGCGTCTGCATGATGCTGTCGCGTACTATAGGTTGTCGTCAGCTTCCCGTCTCTCCACGTTGGACTTTGAAAACACTTACTACTCCCCAGTATGTACTTCGTCGCTTTCATATCCTGAGAAGAGATGAAGCAACGTTCGACGAAGTCAATAGTAGGAGGACGCACCGTCACATTCGTGAGATGACAATAGAACGTCCGCGGCACCGGTGACTGCTCGCGCATGATGGCGGCTATGGCATTTCCATCAGCATGGGATCTCCGAGTTCACCGATTGATTTTCCCTCACCGAATTTCTTCTTCAGATCTACGAGCGGAGAGAACATGTGAGCGTCGACCACCTTATGATCCTGGTGATAGATATAGACGTACAAGCAGACGCCGTCTCGTAGTTGTTCGGCCTGTCGCCGTAGGACACGACGTAGTCCCGCAGTCGTATGCCCGAAGAGAGCTTCTGCTGCATGAGGTCGATCTTGTTGAGGAAAAGAATGATGGAGGTGTTCTGGAGTAGGCGGTTGGAGACTATGGTTTGCCATAGGTGCACGGAGTCCTCCTGGGCTCGATGTCAGTCATGCAGGCAGGCGGAAAGTAATGAAGGCAGAACGTAACACTCACCAGCCGATTGATCTTCGGCGCCTCACTGAGAACCTGGTCGAAGGCCGATATTGGCGCGAGGAAGAGGATGGCGTTCATGTCGTCGAAGTATGGTGCCCACGCATCTGCGGAGGACGAAGGTCAGTGGTTGGCGACAACCGAGTCGGCAAGATCGTAGCCGGTAGTAAACCTCTCACTCACTGCGCTGGAGCCAGACGTCAGGGACCTAGTTATTAGAGGATGGAGGGGAACGTACTAGGGACCGGTGGCCTCCGACGTCGAATATTCGCCAGTCCGAGCCTATGCCCGTCCCGCCGTTGAGCTTGAAACGGTGCTCCGTGACGCCTGCGAGAGTCTGAGCTGACAATCCTCTACCCGGAAGGGACCGTCATTTACCTAGAGTCTTCAACCGTGCGCGCAGGATATGTTCTATTGACTGCGTCAGTAGCTATCTCATCGGCGATAGGCCGACCAGGAATCACGCAAAACCCACCATCGGATGGTAAATACCGGGGCGATGTCACCTCGTCCAACGCGTCAAGGAAGCTGCTCGCCTATCAGCAACGCGCCTGATAAATGCGCGCTAGAAGTCGCACTCACAACCCGGCCATCTCCTCCAGGCGCAGGTTCTGCTTGTTGAGCATTTCCTGTATCGTCGGGTGCCGCCAAAGCTTCTTGATGTCCTCTGCGCATTCATTGAGCACGATCCCCGGGTCGTTCGGGTCCTCCCAGTCGACCGCCGCCGAGCTGTCGATGCTCTCCTGGTCGCCCCGCTCCTGGCGGTGATGGTGCTTCGCGAACGCGCCCTTCCACTGCAGGCTCGCGTTCACGGCGACCTCTTTGAGCACCGAGCGCGAGCGGTTGATCGTGTCGAGCTGTGTCGCCTCCGTCTCCCCCGAGTCCTCCGTCAGGCGCCGGATCAGCAACTCTTCGACCCCGAGTACGGGCTGTAGGCGGGTCTTGAGTCGCAGGAGTTCGGGGTCGAGGTCGGGGTAGACGGTGGGGGTCATGGGCGGGGTAAGGGGGCTGTTTGGAGGTGAGGTTGCGCGGTGAGGGGATGTGGCGCGTGTGTGAGCTTGCACATAGGCCATGGCGTCGAGGATGACATGAATTGAGCGACATATGTTGAGGAAGATGACGCCGCGCCACCCTGCGCGCTCTTTGGAGAATGCCTGAAGAGTGACTGGTGAGAACATGCACGAATAGTGCCGTGGCCGGCGCACCTTGGGCTCATAGAGTAGCTGGAAGTCTGCGCTCTTCAGCAATCAGCACTACGCGACTAGTCGAGCCACACACTTTTGAGAGTCGTGGATTTGCCTGCACGGTCATAAGCTCACTTCGTTTTCTTCTGATACGCGCGATCATCCATACCAGATTCACTCTGCCCTATCCCGCATACGCGTTAGCTTGAGCTGAACACTACGGAACGCGACGCACCTAACAGAAGTATCTTGATGGGCTTGATCCCCCTCTTTGCCTCTTGTCTCTGCGCCTCCAGCTCCTGGTCTATCGAGTCCGAGATTGCCTTTGAGTGCTGCTCCTCGCGTATGCGTGCTGCTCTCTCCTCCGGGGTCTCGTCCGGTGGCGGCGCGATCGCCAAGGCGAGTGGGTCAGTGTCCTCAATGGAGACCGCTCTGTGCGTCGTGCGCGTTGGCATAGCTGTTCAGGACGCGTAGTAGCTCCCTCGAGGCACGGCAGATGAAGGGCGAAGACGAGTGCGTTTCAATGGGGCGTGCTTTTCTAATTGGCATGGCTCTTGTACTCACGGCATGCGAGATCATTTGATGCTGGCACGGCGAATCAAGACTTCCCAGATTGCGCACATGCATCCTCCGCAGCCAATGGAATCCTGTGCCTTCTAGTCCCAAATATGCGTGAAGGTTGAGGGGGAATATCTGACAGAAATTCAGGGAAGACGAAGGGTGGCGGCCGCCGCGAATGAAGACGATTCAAGAGACTGAACATTGCCGTCCGTCATGACGGCGAAAGGGAATGCCCAAAAAGGCAATTTTGACGTTCGGCACGCCAACAACGGAACAAATGTTCGAATCCGACCGAGTCGCTTCTTGCGTTTGACCACCACCACGGTCTGCTCGACCCCGGTGAGGTCCTTGATTCCTGACTGCGACCGCAGACGGAGCGAATCCTCCGACGTGGCATGCATGCTTTCGCAGGCTTTACTCAATACCCGCCGAGTCAGCAATACTCACCGCGACGCCGAGCTTCTGGTCCTGACGTCCAGCCCGCCATCTGGACGATATACCCTCCGCGTATCGTACGAGAGAAGGCCCAAGTAGTCATTCATAGCGTGGTCATCTCCTCCAGTACTCCTGGCAGCATGCCACCGCACCCAAATCCCGGCGAATACCTAATCACGAAGCCTGTTCATCACGGACGGTTCAGATACCCTTCCATCGGTTCAAGGGCGGTCCATCTTTCGTATGTTACTCGTGTCCTCTCAAACATCCTCGTCACCTTTCAATCATCGAGGCTCGCCCCTCAATCTTCCACGAAGGTCCGGTCGTTGTCCCCCTCAAACTAATCACCGCCTGCTCTCCCCTTGCTCTTCCCAGCCTCTTTTGCTTCTTCGCTCACAACGCTCGTCTCGCCGAGGCGAGCTTCATCAGACATCAGGCGTCTCTGTATTCACCATCTTCGACAGCGTTCCCTGGATCACCGCATCATCCGGAGCGCGCCTACAGCGGCCCATGCCACGGCAACCTGCGTGTCAATACAGTCTCTGTATCTCCCCACCGCCTACGGGATAGTAGTTCACGGTGGGATACAGCCGCGTCGAGAACCACGTTCAGCCTCCGATGGCCCGGAACGAAAGAACCATTGTAAGCCCTCTATAATTCAAGGGAGCTCGCTAGTACTCAAGATTTTACCCTTATCCCTTTAGCGGGTCGCCTATCACCTTTGGTCTACGCGCCCTATTCCTCTTTTCAATCCACTTCGCGCTACTGGCCTACGCTCACTCCGGCCTCTGCGGCAGGCCGCCTGATCCTCTGACGCTCGTCCGGCACTGCGCGACAGCCGCCATCTGCCACCTCGCACAGCCCACTGATGTCGAGTGGCCTGCGCGCCTTCTGTGTATAGTCACAAGCACGCTCGCCTGATGTCGCGCATAGCTTACCTGCCTGCTACGCACAACCAACACATAGACTTCGATCAACCTATACGCCTGCTTCCCTCAACCTATACGCCTGCTTCCCTCAACCTATACGCCTGCTACGCACAACCAATGCGCCTTCTCTGGCTTCTCGATCTTCCTTCCTCTGATCCAATGACGACGCCCACAGGCAAAGTCGACACCCACGGGCATGTGGTCGCCATTGTGGACTGTCCGCGCCTCCATTGTGACCTGGGGTCGCCCGACTCCGCGGCGCTGGACACACAGCGCACAGCTCGTCCGCGACGTCACAGTCCCGGAAGCTCTACCATCATATTCACCGCACGTTCTACCTTCATATTGATTTTATGCTCTATAGAGTCCATGTGTACACCGTGTACTGTAAAGCCCGCCGCACGCAAGTCCGTTGACGATGGGATCTGGGCGCGGTTTGCTGGTGTTACGGCTGTAGACTGTCACTGTAGTTGATGCTCGCTGCAGCTGAAGGTCCCCGTATCTCCACCACGGTCGTCGGTCTCCAAAGACGACGGCCCAGTTGCCAAAGACGACGACCCAGTTGCGAGAGGAGACAGCCCAGTATCACGTCCCTGAGGTTGGGTAAGATAGGTACGACGTGGGGGTAGTGGGGTTCGACGTCTTCGTTTCTCCCAGGCCTTCTCAAGGGCCTTCAATTCATTTTTCTCGCCCGGATCTCAGCTCTCGTACGCTTCCCAGGCTTTCTCGTCCACGCCTCAAGCCTTCTCGAATACGTCTCAGGTCCTCCCCCAGCTTCTCGCTCCTACTGCCCGTCAACCGCCACCTTACACCCTCCGTTCTCGACGGTAACAACCGCTCTCGTCGCCCAATTTTCCCGCTCTCATCGTCGTATCCCCCGCGTCTATCGTCATATCACCCGCTCTCGTCGTCGTATCTTCCCTCTCTCCTGACGCTGTAGTAGTGCTACGGCATATAATTGCATGCCCATCTACATTGCCTCCGCTAGTATCTGATCATCATCATCATTAAGCGTCGATGGGGCTCGCTCATCAACAGCAGCAGATCTGCACCTATCCAACTAACATCACTGATTGCAGCATCGCGTAGACACAGCCAGCATCTAGCGGGAGAAATCCTAGTACCGGAAGGGAAAGATCACGAGCCATAGCCTCTATCGCGAAGATGCGGAGTACTCTTAGCTGTAGTAAACCCAGTCAGATCTTTTTTGCCCTCAGAACTGTGTGAAGATATACTTCTCGTGTTACATGTGTCCACCAACCGCCCTTCGCGGATGCCCGCAAGTCCAACAGGGGCGTGAGAACAATAACGCGTGACCTTGCCTATCACGTGAAGGTTGATTTTCGCGGGTCCGAGTCCATCGACATCGGGGACCAGGGTCTATCGGCGCCCAGTGCTAACCATTTCAACTTCAATCAAGACAAACTGAGATATCGTTAGCTTCAAGTTCGGTTAGAAAATGCGGCATACAGCCCAAGCGCGTTATGCCTCGTACAGCCCTTTGGCAACATGTACTGTACGGCCGATGGCAATATGCACCATACAGCCCTATGACAATATGCATTATATGGGGTAAGATGGTAGATTATCAGGGTTGTATGCATAGTGAGGAGATAGGCTGTGATATCTATCTGCAAAGTCCCGATCGTGATATGGAATCGCTGCTGGTTCGTGAAGGCGCGGGAGGACAAGCAATGGCGCGAATAATGATACGCGGACAGCAGCCGAGAGTACGCAGGTAATACAGGACAACTTCAGACCGACATTCGGCGCTTGGCATACGCCGAAGGGTCGACAATGGAGAACGTCGTCGCCGAGCGTGCCCTCCCTCGCTTATCCTTGCGCTCCTTGACATCGATCTTTGCGACCATCGCGTCGAGCCTGAGCTGGCGGCAGAACGCCTGAAGCTTCTCCGTGGCTTCAATGCGCTCCCGCACTTCATCCTCGTCCGCCGCCGCTGCTGCGTCGTCCTCGCTAGGCGCGACGCTAACGTCGATGCGCTGGAGGCTATCGTAAAACCCGCTGCCGCGCTCCGCGCGCATACTGAGGAAGTCGTGCAGCGCCTCGCAGACGTCTACTACATCGTCTTCGTGGCACCGCAGCGAGAGGTCCTCGATCGGCGAGCCCGCGAGCCCGGCGACGGTGTCCACGACGCTCTCGACGGGGAACGTCGGCGCGATGTGCAGGCGGCGCAACCGGCGCAGCGGCGTGTCCTTCTCCGCGAAGCGCGGCTCGCACACGGCCGTCGTGAGCGAGAACTCCGCGACGGTGGGGCCGACGGCGGCCATGATGCGCTCGACGTCGCGGTTCGAGGGCGCGCAGTCCGGCGGCGCGGAGAGGTCGAGCATCTCGAGCCGGCACGCGGGCGGCGTCGTCGCCCAGCGCGGGTCGCCGAGGTGCGTGTCGCGCACGGTGAGGCGGCGCAGCCCGGGGAGGCGGAGCAGGTTCGGCAGGAAGAGGTCCTCCCCGAGCGCGGGGTGGGGCGGCACGTCGTGATCTCCGGTTACGACGGGCACGTAGGGCCACGCCCCGACCAGCTCGGGCGCGTGCTGGCGCGATCGGGTGACAGTGTCTAGCGCGAGGTACTGCAGGTGCGGGGCGGTCGCGGCGATGGACACGACGACACGCTCGCTTCTGGGCTGGGGGTCAGCCTCCGATCGGACGGGCTAGAGGGAGGGAGGACATACAGAGGCGCGCGCGTGTAGTTCCGGACATTGTTAAGCGTCAGGTGCTTCAAGGCGTCGAGTGCGGCGAAGCAGGGAATGATGTCCTTGGACAGACAGCCTGCCGCCCTAAGGGTAAGCGTTTCCACTCGGGGGCACTGCCGCAAGAGTTTGCCGACAGCATCGGTGTAGGGGCCGGAGAGGGGTATCGTAAATGCGTCCTGATCGTGGATGGGGGCGACGTCTAGCGTGCGTATGTGCTGCATGCGCTCGGAGGGGACATTGAGGAGGAACTGGTCGAGGGCGAACTGGGTATCAAGCTTGACGACCTGCTGCCCGTGTCAATGATCCGTCTATGCGATGACCAGAGGCTATGCACCTTAAAGATCGAGGGTATACAGAGAGAATAGGTATCTTTGTCCGTGAAGGACAGCGCCCGCGCGTCGTCATCGTCGAGCGCGTCGATGATCGAGAGCCTGAGCTCGGGGGGAAGGTCGTGCCAGATGCAGGCTCCGGTGGAGGCAGCGGCCATTGCAGTGTGTTGTCAGTGGGGTTTGTGGGTGGAGGGAGTTGCTGGTGAGGGGAACTGAGGCAGCAGGGTATATAAACGAATCCGCTCCGAACTCATCGTCCACGAAGGGCGGAGGAAAAGACTAAAATAGATGCGGGCCCACTGATGGCATCAATTGATGATAAGCAGCGGGGCGGAGGCAATTCCTTCCCTTTTTGGCCCGCTAGATCTGCTGTTTCCTCAGCTCCGTCATGTTCGAGAACGGGATTCTGGGCTGATGCCCCGACAGACGAGAACTGTGCGCGGACTGGACTGAGCCCATACTGCGATGAGCTGGGTATTCCGCTGGCACTGGCAAGCAGCTGCTTCCTCCGAGCTCGAAGGCCTGCCATCAGTATGCCACAATCGCTGACAGGCCTTCTTCTTCTCCTCCCTGCTTCTCTGCTGTCTCAAGCCAGCAAGGGTATCAGATGGTAGCTTGCACGATGCTTGCTCGGTCACCCTACACCAGCCTGACGCACGACGCGCTCTTCACAATGGTCGCCTGCCTTACGTCCCCCCAACAGGAATCTCTCATCCGCCTGATTATCTTCGAGCATGCGTACTACTCATCCCGGCCGCGTGCACCTCGGCGGAGGATACGAGCTTTCTCCATCTCGCTCGTCCCCGACACAGCAATGCCTGCGCGACACCGCTTGCTTCCCAGCGACATCGCTTGATTCCCAGGCACGTGCGGATACGCAGTCCGCCCAAGGCGGATCCGCGACCGCCTATTCTGTGGGCGTGCGCCACAGCCTACCCTGCATTGTATTGAATACCCTACTGTGGGTAGCCGACCGAGCGCCCGCTTCTTCCGCGTCAGTGCACGTTTGGCCACCCGAGAGGCCCGGGCCGCACGTTTCATCCCCCCGAGAGCGTGTTCTGCCGGCTCTTTGACGGTAGGTCTACCGGTCCTACACGACAGGCTCATCGGTTCCAGACGGCAGTGACCAGGTCCTTCACGGCAGGGCGCTTGCTCCTTGACGGGGAGTTGCCCACTCCTTTTGTTTCAAGGCAGGTTCTCCCGGAGGTTCGCGCGCAAACAACATTGATGACGTCCCGGAGACGATAGCTACGCGAGCCCGATCTCCTGTATGGTGATGAACTTTCCTGTTTGTATAGCAGTGGGACTCGCTAATTGCTATCCCGGTGGGCCCGCCAGTCTTCGTGCCGGTGGACTCACTGTATTGCGATGAATGGCACTGCACGGCTGCATAATTCTATCCCGCAGCGAGCTCTGATGGAGTCGGTCAGTAGCGCAGGACCCGAGCTCAGCGCATCCCGGACTCGGGCAATGGAAGCACCCACTGCGTCCAGTAAACGTCGCGGCATTACTCGCAAGCACTCGATGCGCTGCTGGCGAGAATGGAAGCCCTCTATCTGCCTGCGACGCAGCCCCAGCCATGCCCAACAACCTCCTGCGTAGCCCTGCGCGAACAACACAGCTCGTGTTTCGGTGCATCGCGCTCGGGACGGCGCGTTTCTGGACGCCGACAACGGGGACGCGCCAGTACGCCGAGAACGGGTGCTTGAGACGCCGGTGGCGGACGCAGGCGAAGAGATCCTCCGTCGTCGGCGTCGCAAGCACACAACGCCACTGTCGCAAGCGTACCCGTCTTCGGCGTCCCAAGCCAGCTGCGCCACCGCGCTGCTCGTCCGTCGGTTGCGTGCGACGCATCCATCGTCGGCGTCATGAGTATTCATTGCATGCTCCACCCGTCTTCGACGCGCCTACAAAGCAGCGCCACTACGCCCCGCGCGGTGAGTCGCGCATGACTTGCTGCGAATACTGGATATATTACTGACCTTGTTCCCATAGCGCAATTACTGTATTCGCATCGCGGGTGTGCCTCCCGTTATTCCCTGCTCGCGGGCCGAAGGACGATGATCCTTGTGGCTGATTAGCCGACATACAACAGTGGATTAGCGAACATAGGCACTTTCGGAGCCGCCAGCTCACTTCCTATGTCGATGCAATCGGCATGCTTGTTTTGATACTACTGACATGTTTAGTCGCTTATCCTTGATACATGGCGGGCTTGGCAAGGTATGTGGCGGTTGGCGAACATGTAGTTTATTATGTAGCGGTGATCTTGTCTTTGTCTGCTCGTTACTACTGCCTAGCGCGCCACAAATATTTATAAGTCTCCACAAGTATAATATACCGTGTAGCACATCCTGCGCGCGAGGAACGTCGCAGTTGTAGGAGTATATAGCGCGGAATGGTTGTGGCGCACGGCGAGTGTCGAGATGCAAATCCTGGCACGGGTGGCGCAGCTACTTGGACCGGCACGTGAGATGCGCATGACGTTCGGACCCGAAACTCAACGGTCCATTCAACGCACGGCGAGAAAGCAACCGAGCAAAGTCAGCAACTGGAGCACAGTGCGATCATTTTGGTATGCACTCCATACAGCCTGAGCGCCACAGCTCAGACCTTCCCGGAAATGCGCTCAGGAAATCCCCTCATAGTACACGAGGAACACAGCGCCGACAGGAATACACATGGATACAAGGATCGACTCGGACTGCAGTATAGTGCCTAAAACCCGGGCATGCGTGGATTGTTCCCGTCCACGCAGCCTATGGATCCTTCAACGTGGTCCACCCTTAGCTTTCCCGAGTCAGAGAATGAGTATCCGCCATAAAGTCGTCGCTGTTCGGCCCTGTCCCGACGCATGCGCTCGCGCAAGGCCTTCGCATCCTCGTCGTTCGCCGGAATGGACAGCATGCCGGGGGGCGGACGCCAGGTGTTGAGGTATGTATCGAAGTACTTGTTCTTTGGGCGCCCGTAGATGTCGACGACGTCTGGCTCTGGGTCGCGCAGCCACGAGGCGCGCAAGGCGGCGAACCGTTCGTGCGCTTCGGCCATGGAAATGCGGGTAGACGGAGGGCTGGATGCCATGGCCTGCAGGATAGTGAGGAATTTTGAGTCGATCCCGGTCAAGTCCTGCGCTGATGTGAGCCCTGTGCGACGGCAGAAGATCATGAGGACGACTGACGTAGAATTGCTCAAGCAAGAACCTGGCGGTCTGGTATACGCCTGCCGCGAACGGGTCAAACGGTTCCCCAGAGCTGACCTCTGGTGCCCTTGTAGGACGGGTCGCGTAGGTCCGCGGTGGTGCTAGAGATGAAGTTGCGTCGAGGAATGCGCTCTCCCCAAAATCAATAAGGCCATATGAGACCGGAAAGTATTCCACGACTGGGGACAACGACTGATCAACAAAGCCGAAGAAGTTGATCATGATGTTCTCCTTCGAGATGTCCTGCATCAATCATAGTAAATACTCTACATCGAGCGCCAGGAGCATACAGACGTACAAGATGGGCGACGCGCTCTGCATGCAAAAATGCTAAGGCCTTGAGAACAACCATATGAGCGAGCGCACGCGCCAACTGAGATCATGCTCACCTCGGTGACCTGTACACAACACTAAATTGCGGTCCGCGGTGTCCTGATCTCCTTCTGAGGAAAGTCCGTCCATCTGGGGAATATAGCGAAAGTATATCGCTCGTATCTGATGAAGTCGACCACGGGGACCGTGCGGTTTCGCGAATGAGCGCGGATGTCAGGCCGGCTGAGATGCTCGAGTATGCGAAGCTCAGTCAGACCCTTGGGGTCCTGACCGTCGGAGACAAGTTTGATGATGAAGTCGTCGCCAGATCTATTGAACGTTAGCGCGATGAACATGGCATTGAACTGGTGCGACGAACGCGTTGGTCGCCGCCCAGAGAGCGCCACTATAAGGCTGAGGTAATAACAGTAAGCATGCCGTCCTACCTTGAGAAACAAATAGTGCTCGTACATAGAAGGGTATCACGTAGCGTCGAGACCCAAGAATGACGTTGCGATCCGGTTCGTCGACCTCAGGCAGAACTTCCGCGATATAATGTGCGGGATACACCATGGTCCAAAAGTTGGTGTCCGATTTAAGCCACTTGCGCGGCACATACAGATCGTAGCCTCGACGCTTGAAAGCGTCGGAAAGGAATGCCCAGGCGAGGTACGCCGAACTGATGAGACGGGGCTTGTATGACTCCAGCTGCTTCCAAAGTGCTAAAGACTTAGGGAGAAAAGGCTGCGACACTATCAACGTCACAGCCAAGTCCGCAAGTCTGTGCAGACGTACCTCGTCCCTCTGGACCTGCGCTTCCAGCTGTTGTAGCTCAATAGGATCCAGATCGTGGGTCATGCTACCAGTTATACCCACAACGCAGGTACAAGGTGAGGGCCGGTAAGTAAGCAGCAGTAGGGGTGTCTGCAGGGAGCGCAGGGTACTTCCGCGGGGTGGCGAGTCGTGACGGTGGGAGGAGAAAAAAAAGGTTGCAACGTGCTAAAATCCATTTGAATACTTATTGTAACTGAGCTAACTCGAAATGTACCGAAGATGGAGGAAGACGAGAGAGATGTGTTGTACATTGTACAAGAGACTGGGGCGGTACAGTGAGAGATCCAAAAATGCAGTGGGGTTTGACTATTCAAAAGCGTACAACAATCCAAAATCCAAGATACATATGCTCCCGAAGCCGGCCCACTAGACCCTGGCCAACTTGAAGTGCTCGTAGAAGGTTGTGGTCACCGTCTTGCTGGGACCGACCGCGGCAGCCTTGATATGGCAGAGCTCGCGGAAGGCGACGTTCCAAGGGAAGCGAGTGCAGCCGTCTCCGACAACATTCTTACGATTCGCCTGCTCTCTCCAATCATGGACATACGCGCATGACGCGGCCAGCCTAGGAGACGCTTAATTGCGAACACCCTTAGCCAAATGGTAACGTACCGTCTGATATATGACTCCTCGAAAATTACCCGCATTTCTTGGAGCGGCGGTCCCGACACAAAGGTTTTGGACAGCAAGCGCAACTGGTCCTGACGCTCCTCGATGCGCTTCTCCGTCTTCACGTGGCCCTTGGTCTTGTAGACCTTTCGAACGTGATCCTCTATCATAGCGAGGTCATGGGCGAGCGGACCCACGGTGCTGGCACGTGTCGTAGCTTCAAGCCACGGTTTCGCGAGGTCCATGTCCGGCGGTATATTCTGTTGAATGTTTCCCAGAGATAGTTCCTTGAACTTCTTGTCCATCTTCTTCATCAAGGCGCTGTGCACCTCGTTGGCTACGCCAACAAGCTCGTCCATGACCTCAGTTCTGTTGCCGCGGTGATACTTCTGGGTACGGTCAAAATCCCGAACGAGGTAGGCTTTCTGGAGATTCGTCGGCTTGTTGTCCTCCCTACGGCGTGACTTCTCAAGCTCGCGATGTCGAGGGCCAACTCCATGCTTGTACGCAGTACTGTCGCCGTTCCATGCCGCTTCGGTGATCCTGTGACCGGTCTTTGCAGCATCCATCAACGTGTTGAAGCTGTACGTCCGTCAGTAGGCTGCTATGGATGAGAAAGACAGCTACGAGCTTACATCTGAGCCAAACGCAAGGTCTGCGGGTGCGCGTAACCGTATTTTATGATAGCGTGCTCGTGGCTGAGAACTGCGTAAGGGGGAAGGCAGGAGCGGAAAATCAAGCACATACAAAGTCGAATACATGCCGAGCACGGTCATGTCGCGCAAGTTGCTCAAGAGATATTTCTGCACCTCCGTGGTTTGTGACTCCAGGTTGTGAGTTTCTTGCTTCAAGAAAGCATCAACCGTGAGGGTATCCTGAGTAAACTGTCGGTGAACGTCTTGCGGCGGCTTGACGCTTGAGTTCCTGAAGCTATCGACGATTCGCTTGTCCCAAATAACGATGCAAGTGTCCCCATCATAGTCACCTGGGACGGTGTTGAGCGATCGAAAGGGCAATATACGAATGAAGGCATACCTCCGGCAAGCAACTCCAAGAGGCGCACAGTCGACGGATGAGCCGATACGACGATAACGTCGACATATCCCGCCAGTTCGGGGTGGCTGACGGCCCGAACCTATCAGGAGATGTTAGCAGAGGCGCAAGTCTTAAGCGCCGTGCCATACCTTGCGGACGTCTGAAGGCACCTTGCAGGGGTTGCGGGTGATCTGCGCAACGTCAGTCGTCCATATTTTAGGTGCTAGCTACCTATGATCACTCACAAGGACGTCTCCCTCCACGATATCTGTCTCAAGCCCGTCGTCCGTCTTCAGCAACGGGCGCGAGCACTTGATGTGAATTTCGTTCGGCCCCAGCACGCCACAAGGATCTGCACGACGGTCGTTAACTGACATATCGTGTCAATACTTGAGCCGATTACAGCTTACCAGGCACTACAAACGCGCTTGCACTTTGGGGAATAGTGAACTTTATCTTCGAGGTGAGGTAGCGCGCTCGCGACTTGTAGATTTCCCCAAGCTTCGTGCGGCAGATCGAGCTGTTGTCCGGCGTGAAGCCCGAGTCGAGAAGCATCATCACCGTCTCTTCCAGCCGGCTAGGGGACCCGGAGACGTAGTCGGGCTGCCACGCGATAGAGTGACGCTGCAGGCCGGCGTCGAAGCCGAGTTCGTCCGAGTCTTCGTCGTCGTTGTCGGCATCGTCCTCGACGCGGTCAAAGTCGCCGCCGAGGCCGCGCGCGCGGGCTTCGCCGCTGGCTTCGGTGGCACGGCGCTGGGTCAGGACGCCTCCGAGGCGTTCGAGGGTGGCCCAGAGTTTGAGCATGCCGTTCGGACCCTAGTGGAAGCGGTGAGTGAGTCAAGGGCTTCGTCAACGGTATTTGTGGCTTACCTCCCAGTTGGTAAGCCCCTCCATGACTTCGTTAATGCGCGCCTTGAAGAGGTCGGCGAGGACATGACGGGGTACGCCGTTGTCTTCGAGGTTGCGAATGACCTCGGCGGAGATAGAGACCGACGTCCTCATGCGAGATGTGCGAAGGAGGTCGATGGTGAGATGCGCGGGGTGACTCGGCTGGTCGCGGATCTTCAGCTGGGACGGCCGGTACGTCACTTGAGGGCGATCAGAGGGAGTGCTATGAGGTTCTTGCAGTAACAGTCCCTGAGGAAGGGTAAGGACGACGTCTCGAGTAAGGTTATAGTGATTCACGCACCTTCATGCCGCCGAGCCGGAACTGGATGGCAGCCGGTACGCCGTCAAGAGCCAGGCTGTGATAGATCATGACGGGGAGCGTCTTGTTGCAGAGGCCGCAGCCGTCAGTGAGGTCCGAGTTCGAGCCATCGGTAGAGACTGAAAAAGCATCAGCCACGTGCTTAACGAGGCAACGACGGGGGAACGCACCGATGTCGGGTGTCTCGAAGATGTCGCTTGGGTCGATGCGAGGGCCGGGGACAGAGTTGGAGAGCCCGAGAGCCATACGGGACGCCCACTTGCACAGCAGCTGCTTGTCGCCCTCTCTGAGCGGGTTGTGGAACTCGACGAACTCGCGCAGCGACTGCCGCCCGTTGTCGACCGTCTTGAGCATCCGCGGGCTCTCCATCATCTCATTCGTGCACACCAGGAAGACGTTGTCGTCCTTGGCGAAGAACGCGCGGAAGACACGGTCCCAAAGTACGAACGGCTTCAGGAACAGGTCAAGCATCTCATGCGACCGGCTCCTGAGCACATCCATAGCGACCTTGACGCGCAGGAATGCCGTCGAGCCGCACCGCCGGGCAAAACGCGTCGACGAGCCCAGCGTCGCGTGGTCCAGCACGATGCTCCAGCCAATCACCTTCGCATCGAACTTCCCCTTCTTCGCCTCCTTGATGGCCTTGATCCTGAGCGGGAAGACGACCTTGCCGCCGTACCAGCCGGGGCGCACGGCGCTGTTCCCGAGGCCCGCGTCGGGGTCGAGGGCGAGGGTGGCGAGCTCGGTGTCGAGCTCGACCCAGGGAGAAAGGAGGGATTTCTCGTGGGCGAAGGCGGCGTCTGCGGAGGCGTCGTCTTCGGGGAGGTCGAGGAGGGTGCGGGCGGCGCGGTCGGCGGCTTCGGCGTTTGTGCCGCGGAGGAGGGCGAGCTTGTGGCGCTTGAAGTCGGCGTAGGAGGTGATGCGACCGAGGGAGCGGAGACCTGAACGTGATGAACATGGTGCATGCAGAAGTCGTCAAGACAGACTTACGAGCCATCTCCCACTTCACGCCGTCCGATAGGTCATAGTCATCAATCAGCTTCTGGACGCCCTTGTCCCAGGCCTACGAAGGGGAACACTGAGCATGCAATGGTGGTTGAACATAGACTAACGCACCAGAATGACAGAGTCGTCGTTAATGACCACTGGCGATGTCGGCTCCATGTCCTGTTCGGTCTTGACCGCCTTCGCCGTGCGCCAGAGAGAGCGATCCTCTGAGTCGTCTTCTCTCTTTCGTTTCTTCGCGAGCGGCGAGGGCGCTGAGAATATATTCAGACGCGCTCTCCTCCCTTCGAAAATGTTCGACTTACACTGAGACGGCTCGCGCTTGACCGACGTGTTTGTCGACTCGGACAAGTGACTGACGGTGGTCTAGCGAGAAGACATGAGCCACTATTCAATCGTCATATACAAACACAGAACATACAGGAGATCCGGAGCTATGCGAGGGCGGCGGCGCGAGCACGTCGGTGAGGCTGCCGTCGTACACCTGCGATGGGATTCGAGCTGGGAGGCGTGTAAGCCACATGCGTACAGAGACAAGTAGCAGATAGGTATCGTACTCTCATAGAAGAACTTGTCGTCAGAGCTCGTACGCTCGAGAGACGTCGGCGAAGCGCCAGCGTCCGTCGAGGAACGTGTACGAGGGCGGAAAGGCATTGTTACAGAGGGTATTCAAGAGTTGGAATCAAATGGGAGTCGCTGAAGATAGAGATCTGCGAAAGCAGTGTAGAGATGCTGCTAATGAAGATGCGGGGAGCGGGGAAGGAAGCGAGTCTGCCGAAGCGGAGATGTCGCGAGGGCTATTATACAGAGGATTCTGGGGTTCGCGCAAGGCCCTATGTTGGTTTTCCGTGCGAAGTTATTTAGTAACCTTCACGGGCGGCACGAAAGTAGTCCAGGGGAGGCACGAGATTAGTACAGGGGAGAGAAGAGCCTAGTACAGAGGAAGCGGGAATCCAGTTGCCATCGATAAACGAGGGTACTGTTCGCGAACATCAACGCGGCGGACAAGATGGAAAACAAACATGTGCGCGGTGTCACGTGGCAGATCCGGGAATTCCCGACATGCATGTTGAACTTTGGATTTTTGGGCGGCGACGCGGTGGACGGTGTAGCAGCGGTTGGAGGGCTTCGATGGTCTCCAATTCGGGTCTTAGCTGTCCATAGAGCGTCTGCGAGGGGCTCAAGGCCAGACAGTGAGAACTTCGTGACTTTGTTAATGTTGAACTTCGTGTGAACGATGCAAGGTTGAAGAAGTTGGGGTCCTAGGATTCGCGGCGCTTCCCAGAACATTGTGCGTTCTTCATGCGACATTGTGACTTCCTCCTTGCAGCATTTCACCTTCGCGAGGGACCTTGGCCAGCTTATCTGTCTTCCAGGGTCGCCGCGCGCTCGCGATGGCCTCGATAGGCGCCCACCTGACCGGGGGATTATGCAAGAAGGACATGGATAGTTGAACTTGCGCATCGAAGTGCTGAACTTGGATATCGGCTAGCCCGTTCTGGCGAACCTCCGTTGCTTGCGTCCTTGAGTTCAGGGCTAATGTCTACGGACTTGGGACTTGCTTGAAGATCAGGCAATGCTCGACTTGGGGTATACGAATCACCGCGTTGAGGTATACGAATCACCGCGTCGAGGTATACAATGTCCACGTTGAGGCATCCAACCGCCCGCACTAACATCACAACGAAGCAGAATCATCGTACCCGTCCCCATCCTGCGTCCACGGCTCGAGCTTCTGTCCCTTCCAATAGAGTCCAGGCCTTCCTCCCGGTGTCCATGTCCCGTCCGTACTTTGGCGCCCGGCGGATACGTTACGCTCCCACCGGACCTCGAGGTCGCCTCCGAGCATGCGCGAGAGGGCGCGGTTCATGAGGATGGAGCCGAGGGCGCTTGTGTCGTCAGCGGCGACGGAGGAAGAGGGCGCAGAAGAGGAAGGTGTTGTAGGATGAGTAGGCTGGGTAGGCGGCAGGTGCAGGAGTAGAAAGGGGACGGTAGAGGACAATGCGCGCAACATGGTTGAATTCGTAAAGGGCGACTCGGAGATGAAGAGGGCGACAATGGGGTACCCCAGAGACGTAGGGCTGTCTTCATCCATGTTCTCCGATGACGGCTCGGGGGAGTCAGCCGCGGAGAGCGCTGCTTGTCGCGGTGGCGCGCCGCGGAATTGGTATAGCACACCCTCCATCTCGCGCACGTAGTTCGGGCCAATTTTCTTCTTCTCCGCCTTGCACTGTGCGAGGACACGGATGCGCCGTCTTGGATAGGGCTGTGGCCGACTTGCATCTCCATTTGAGGCATATCGTGTCTGGAGCGCATCCGAGGCGTGAGGGAGCCACCACCAGCCCGTAAGGTCAATGCCGCCGTCTGACTTGCCCCCGACTCGGCGGAGGGACATTGAAAGGCGAGTGCGCGCGACGGCCAGCGAGCGCTGCTCGAACGCAGTCCCCTTTGCAACTGTCGTCTGTGCGTTTCGCACGGTCTGCTGCGCGCCGCGTACAGCTGTCGTCGAGAGGCATCTGCCCGACGCGAGCATGGGAGCTGGAGACAAGCTATAGACGTATTATTGTTCGAGTCAGGAAATCTTGAGCCGCTGGCGCGGTACCGGCACCCGGACCGCGGTCCCGCCACCCACGTGCTTCCTTCTTTTGTGGCGCTATCACTCGCGTCCGAGCCTCAACTTCGCCTCCAAGCCCAACTCCCTCCTGTATCCTCGTCGGCAATTGTCCAAGAGATATACCCTTGCTATCTACACCCTCCCCTGTCTGAGCGGCCTCTGCTGCCCTGCCCGAGCCTCTATCTTTGGCCGTTTGACGATGCCGGGATGCGTACGCGTCCCTCCGAGGCCTACACGCGTCGCTCCGAGGCGTATACGCATCACTCGGAGGCGCATACGCGTCACTTTGAGGCGCATACGCGTCTCTCGAAGCCCATACACATCTCCCGAAGCCCACACTGCGGCCCCCGAGGGCCCACTCTGCGGCCGTGCGATGCGCAAAGTCAAACATGCAGAGCCACGGCTTTCCGCATTATAATGCGAGGGGTCATGAGAATGAAAGCATCACCTCGCTTCTGTGGCATCCCTACGACTCGCCAAACCTTCCTGTGATCCCCAAGAGCTTACTCTTCCCTCCCATTTAACTCTCGATCGTCATGGGCAAGCTGCACCATTATATTTGCGAGACGTTCCCTTCAAAGCCGGACTGGAGCACCGACAGCGTGCCCGACTTGACGGGGCGGGTGATGGCGGTCACTGGGGCGAACAGCGGTACGTGTTCGTGCGCTCCGCGTAGGGAGGCATTGCTCACGCGGCGGCGATTGTAGGCGTCGGGAAGGAGGTCACGAAGGTGCTCCTGCAGCGCAACGCGACGGTGTACATGCTCTGCCGCAACAAGGAGAGCACGGAGGCGGTCATCAGGGAGTTCAAGGAGCTGACGGGGAAGGAGGCGCGCTTCATCCGCCTCGACCTCGCCGATCTGAAGTCTGTGAAGGAGTGCGCGGAGGAGTTTTTGAGGTGCGTTTGTGCTGGCTGAAGTGGGGTATATGCGCGTATACTCACATTCTTCCCCTTCTCTCAGAACCGAGAAGCAGCTCGACGTCCTCTTCGCCAATGGCGGGATCATGATGACCCCCATGGACCGCTTCACCGCACAGGGCTACGACGCCCAATTCGGCACCAACGTCCTCGGGCACTACTACCTCGCCAAGCTCCTCCTCCCCCTTCTCCTCGCCACCGCCAAGGCCTCCCCCTCCGCCCACGCGCGCATCGTCCACACGTCGTCCATGATGCACTGGGAGGCTGATTCAGTGCACTTCGAGACGCTGACGGACACGCCGCAGCGGAAGAGGTACTCGAAGGAGTTTTTGTACGGGCAGAGTAAGTTGGGGAATATTCTGCTCAGTAATCAGTTGGCGAGGCGGTATGGGGCGGAGGGGTTGGTGTCGGTGGCGCTGCATCCGGGGCAGCTGAAGACGAATTTGGCGCATGATTTGCCGGGGATTATGCAGAAGCTTTGGGTGAGTGGGTATTTGTGGTGTGTTTGGGAGAGGTTCTGACCGTGCGTCAACAGCAATATTCGCCGCATACATACCCGCCGCATTATGGTGCGTTGACGCCTTTGCGCGCTGGGACGACGCCGGAGGCCCTGGAGTGGAATGGCAAGGTAGGCAGTGCTCTTTCAGGATCAAGAACCCACTACTAATGCACATCGCAGTATGCCACCGTGTGGGCGCGCCTTGGCGTGACCAGTCCCGTTGCGCAAGACGTTCAGCTTCAAGAGAAAGTCTGGGATTGGCTGGAGGAGCAAGTCAAGAAGTTCGAAGGCTCATCTTCGTAATTTCGTACGTGATGGATGTCCCAACTGGGTGCTATACCCTATACTGTACTCGTCGTTCTTCAGGATGTACTTCTGTGTGGTCTTGTGCATCGTCTATTTATCTGATCGTTGTTGTCCCCTTCCCTTTGGATAGAGGCCGTTACTCTGAAGCTATGTACTCGTCTATTCCACGGATATCTGCCGTTGAGCACGGCCTTTCCAGGCCTGGCTGAGGTAAGACAAGGCGTGGCAGCAGCTGAGTAAGAGTCGTGGGTCCAGTTCGGCAAACGCCGGTATGCATCGAAGCTTGATCTGATCCAAGCGTGTTCCCTTTGTTCTCTCTCACCGCCATCTCTGCATCTTGTTTTGGGCTTCCGAGAGTCGCGAATGAACGAATTCTATGTTCGAGTGAAGAGGAGTGGACTGCTCGAAGACTCAACTGGATAGCCATGGAAGGTTCAGAAGTCATCTTCCAGAACATTCGAGTAAGTAACGAGTCGGGTGCTGACAGAGCAGGTAGCCGTAGCCAACTATATAAGCCTAAGGGTGCGAACGTCAGACGCCACACACATATACCCTCAGTTCTTCTACACTCATACCATGCAGCGCATCCCTGCCGAAATCTGGACGCACATCTTCTCTTTCGCCTGCACGGACGACGGCCGTACAGGACGATCTCTCGCTCTTGTCTCGAAATACATCCACAACACGTCGGCCCCAGTCAGATACCAGTCCATCTCCCTGGTCGGCTATGACGAGATCACCGGCTTCCTCGCCTTCCTCGAGGCGAACCCGCACGTCGTCCGGCGGGTGAAGGACCTCTACCTCAGCAGCGCCGACCTGCTGGACACGAAGCGCAATCAGAGCCTCATGGACTGGATCCAGCGCGGCATCGTCATGGTCCCGCCGGAGATCATGGGCATCACCGTCGGCGCGCCGGGCCACCCAGGCATGGGCGGCACGATCCTCGACTTCGGCGAGGCGTTCTCCTCGATCAACGTCGCCGCGGCGCGCGCGCAGCAGTACCGCGAGGACAAGTCGAAGGCGATGATGAAGCTGCTCAAGCTCCTCGCGCCCTCGCTCGAGCGCCTCAGCGTGCACTCGGAGCACGGCGAGGTCCCGTTCCCCCTGCCCTACACCTTCCCCCATCTCGTCGAGCTCGACGTGCACCACGCGCCGATCCTCCTCCCGCCGCCCGCGGACCTCGCGCTCCCGCCGGAGACGTTCTACCCCGCGCTCGAGCGCCTGCACATCTCGGGCGTCGCGCACCTCCCGCACGGGTTCTTCGGCCCGAAGGGGCTCCCGAAGATCGCGCCGCGCCTCACGCACCTGCGCCTCTCGCTCGCGCAGTGCAACCCGTTCACGATGGGCGCGGACTCGGAGCTGGCGGACGCGCCCGAGCGGCTGCCGGCGACGGTGCGGTGCTTTATCGTCGAGCCGCCGCCCGCGCCCCCCGCGCCGGCGGGCATGGACCACCATCCCATCTATCGCACGCAGCTGGAGGCGTGGAGGAAGGCCGCCGAGCACGACTCGCGCTTCCACGTTCTGGAGCCGCACGTTCCTGCCTCGAAGCACAGACGGGGCGAGAAGGAGTGTCTGCGTCGAGAGGCCGAATGGCTAGACAGGGGTGCAGCAGGTCTGGGTTGTTGGTTGGACTGACTATAAGAAAGTTGGTCGGACTGACTACTAAGATTGTTGGTCGCACTCACTATCAGGACGGACGCTAGCTACCGTACTGTTCCATACTAATCGTCTCGCATGTTTTCACGCTATCGTGTTGTTGTTTATCTATTGACCACTGTACTGTATACTAGTAGCCCAACTCAGAATGCATTTGGTTATGATGAAGCGGCGGCTCAACAACCTCCAGATTTTTTGGTGAACACGGACATCAGAGCACAGAAAAGGCTTACTACCTTTGCGTTATGGTGGGTGAGGTACTCACAGCGACGAAGAGGGAACCGCTCAGTCGACAGTGACAAAACGCGTGACGTCACAGTTGGACTCTAACCGAAGGCCCAACTCAAGACTTCGGGCTTTTGACACTGCCACACTAAACGGACGGGAAAGAGACGAGTTGCACATGGACATCTCTTTGCAACAAATACTAGGTTTTCAGGCTTATCCCCTACCATCTACCAAGCTAATGAACTTCCTACCATTCCCACTTCCCCAAGCCTTCAACATCCACGAACTGCCCTCCATGCGTCTCCCTTGTCGCGATGTCGACCTGCTCGAGTATGCCACGGGCACTCTCTTCTGGCGTGATGGCAGGAAAGGCCGCCCTCATGGCCTTTTGCTCCGGGGTATCGTCCTTGGATGCTGCTTGCGCCATGTCGGTCAGGACTCGGCCGGGGCTGATGGGGAATATGACTATGGGGACGGTCAGTGAGATGCCACGGTCAGGCATCAATCCATGACGAGGGGATCGACAGAGCCATACTGACCCATATCAGGAAAATCATGGTGCAACTTGCGCATTACCCAGTTGACGGCGGCTTTGGAGGCGCCGTAGGCGTAGACGTCGAGCGCCATCTGACCCGCGAGGGCGATGCTGCCCAACGCGGAGGAGATGGTCACGAATTTGAGCGTCTTGCTCTCTCGAAGGAGCGGGTACGTGGCCTGGAATAGGACGAGGGGCCCGTTGGTGTTGATCTGAAAATGGTCGAGTCAATCGCATCATGACGGTCCACATTAGAATGCCACCAGCCCGCCTCGTACCTCAAAATGCCTGACCATCTGCTCAGTCGGTACCTCGAGAGCTTTCTCGTAGGAGTCGCCGACACCTGCGTTTGCTATGACGACGTCAATGTGTCCTGCCACCCGCTTGATTTCCTCCACGGCCGCTTTGTTGTTTTCCTTGTCTGCGGATACGACCTTGATGACATGGACGCGTTCAGAATGGGCGTTGGCGAGTGCATGAAGGCTATCAGCACGGGAAAGGTCTCGAGCGCCGGCGAAGACGACAACGTCGGGTCGGGCAGCAAGAGCTGTGACAAGCGCAAGTCCTAGAAGGCCGTAATCAGCCCAATGCGGCGGCTTGGCTATCCTAAATACATACCAATGCCGCGATTCGCACCAGTTACAAGGTAGACGGTGGGAGACATGCCAGTGCTGCCGTCTAGTTCGTAGGGGCAAGCTCTTCAATTCGGAATGCACCGCTGGCCGTTCCATGCGCTTTTGTACTTCTCTAACTCCGGCAACCCTTCGCCCGCGCCGTCATCGAGGATGAGGGTATTCCCTGGACATACGGATACATTAGTAAAGCACCGAGGATTTGGAAGACGGAGCCTGTCAGTAGCACGATGCTGCAAGACCTGGGTAAAGCACCAACCTCGTGACGCCTTACCAAGGTAGTCACACCATGGCCATGCGATTCAACAAGCCGCAGAGAAGAGACTTACAGCATTTTGCGAAAAGCTTGTCTGGTCCGCACCGCGAAAGAAAGAGAAAGATTGCTTGACTTAGCCGTAGACACCACTTGCCAGCACATCCGCCAGGTGACGTCACCTGGTGCGGCGCAACGCTTCACCTACTTGTACGGCACTCAGTAACGGTGTAAATTGTTGACTAGCAAGCGTCGCGACAACGTACATGCTCTTCGGGGAGACCACGAAAGCTTCAACAACAATTTGAAGGAATCGCAGCAGCATCGCTCACCGCGGTGAGCGACGCATCACTCGCCAGGCTGCGCGGCAAAGTCCGGACGCACGTCCTGCGGCTAAGTCAAGCAAACTTTTTCTCTTCTTTTCTGCGGCGCGGACCACACAAGCTTTTCGCAAAATGCTGTAAGTTTGAGTACTTTGAGTGCCCATTCAGCAGTCAGAGAGGGTGAGAGAGAACGTAGATGTCATAAGAAGATCCCAATGTCCACCAATAGAGAGGTCATAAAGTAAGCTAAAGAGCCAACGTCGATGGTGCGTGAAAAGTAGCTATAGGCAGCGAAGATAGTGTACAAGGGGGGAATAAGCGCCCTAAAGAAAGCAATGCGAAAGCTGTATCTACTTGATCTTAGTGTCAATGGTACCTCGCATCATGCCCGCGATAGACGGACTGCGAGTCGAAAACGAACAGATCCTCCTCTTCACTCTCGTCTGAATACTCATCTGAATCCTCGTCCTCTTCATCCGCGTCTGTCGAACTCCCGTTGCCTACACGGAACACGTCCAAGAAGGGCGTCTGCGGCGCATCTGACACCGTCTCCGCAGCCGTCGACTTTGCCAGGATGGCCGCCACCCTTGCCTCCAATCGCCGGTTCGGCCCCGTCGAGTATATCGCGGGCGTAGGTCTCCGCCGCTTGGCGGTATCGTTGTCCTGGAAGAACGTCGTGAGCTCGTGCAGGTTCTGCACAAGGTCGTTCAGGTCGTCCTCTGACTGGTCCCGGCGGTGCGTGAGCGAGATCGGCGACATCGCGAGTATCTCGACTTCGGGCTGGAAGCTGATCTGCGAGGGCCGCGTGTGGATCTGGCAAGTGTCGAAGACGGCCATGACGTTCGCGCGGCAGGCCTCGCGGACGGAGTCCGCCTTTGCGATGCACCAGCCAGACTCGTCGGGCACGCCGAAGACGGTGGTGACGGTGTCGGCGTTCTTCATCAGCGAGCCCGCATGCATGCTCATGCGCAGGACATGCTTGGCTGCCGGGCCCCCGCCCGCCATCACGATCGGCTCTTCCAACACGTCGAGCGCCTGCGGCGCGAGGTCTGTCTCCAGCAACCTCAGCAGCGGCATGAGCAGTTCTGACCCCAAAAGCTCCACCGGCCCTCTCGTTTCGCGTTGTTGAAACAGCATCTTCAGTAGCTGCATTGCATGTACCCGAAGCCAGGACTGGCGATTGAGCACCAAGCTAAGTAAAGCCGTGACCGTCTCCGTCCAGTATCGCTGGCCATAGTGCTCGCGCAAGCTCAGGGCCGACTGCCGCAAGAAGTCATCCCTCGTCCTGAAGTGTCCTCGAGCGAAGGACACCATGATCCGCGAGATGCTCTGTCGTCCCTCCTGCGTCGCGAGTTCGCTGATGTTCTCCGCGAACTCCGCGAGTTGCGGCTTCGGCGCCTCCTTTGACATGGCCTCCAAGCACCAGGGCAGCGCCACTGTGTAGAGCTCGCGCAGGCGGTCCTCCGTCGTGTCGATAAGGCGCCCATCCTTGAACTTCGCAAGCTGCTGAAGGACCTTCATCGTAGCCTCCGACGTGTTCGCCGACCGCAGGCCCTTCATCAACGGGCTTTGCAGCGATGTCGATCCCTTCCACTCTACCGGCCGCTGCGACAGCAAGTGGTCGATTGTGTTTTGATCGTCCAAGTCGACGCGTCGAATGAGCGTGTGCAGAAGCTCAAGTATCTGCGAGAACTCCTGCTCCACCGTCGTCGATAATCCGGCGCACGCGAACCAGAACAGCTGAGGCACGATACTCGCGTCTAGCTCGCCCAGGGTTGCGATGGTGTTGATCGTCGAGATGACCTCGGACGTGAAGGCGTGCATGTTCTCGTCGGACGAGGAGATCGTGTTTGTCAGGCGCCCGAGCAAGATAGCGAAGTCATTCTTCTTGACCCGCGGCGTCAACGCGCGGAACAGCTGCAAGGAGCGGAAGGCTATGCCACGAATCGAACAGGCCGTGCCCCAGGTGAGCGCCAGCGACCCCCACCTCTCCGACAAGTCAGGGCATAGAGGAGCGAGTATGCCCAGGACTTCGCCGCAGAGCCACTTCATCTTGGGCTCGACTTCCGCCGCCGTCTCGTCCTCTCGCCAGCACTTCAACTCGACCTCCTTTTCCAAGCCCGTCACAATGGCCTTCAGAGTCTGTCGGCCAGGATTAAGCGCTTGATCCGGTAGCTCGTCGTAGCCAGGTATCCACGATCGGAGTATCTGGAAGAGCATGCGAGTGGCTCGCTGTCGGATGGAGGAGTTGCGATGGTCCATGTGGATAAAGAGAGCCTGCAGGAGCACGGGCAGTTGCGCTTGTAGTTCCCAATAACGTTGAAGAGCAACGTCAGAGAGGTATAGCCATGCGTACTGCGCCGAGCCCAACTGCAGCCTGGGATGATCCTCCCCGAAGATCGCGTCCAAATCCGACCACAACTCCATGTCGTGCGCATTGGGAAACTCCAGCTTGTGCTCGAGGGTGGGCAACATACGCGCCGGCTCGATGACAGAAGCCAGATCCTCGAAGATCTGACGCCCGGACGAGGTTTGGCATAGCGATGCTACGATGGTCGCCGCACACTCCATGAACGGCGCGCTGCCCACCTTCGGGGATTGCTCAAGCAGAAATCGGACCGTCGCGTGCCCGTTGGCCTGATTCGGGGGTTCCACGAGTTTCGTCCAGATCGAGAGCACCTGCTCCGAGTGGGTCTCACTGAAGTGCTTGGTGAGGGCAAGCATATGATACATCGCTGTCTGCCCTGCACGCGACAACCCTGACTTGTCCTCCGTCATGAGCTCGATGTTCGGCACCCAGTTCTCCAGGCTTTGCAGCAAGAGTATGGGCGTGTTAACGACGGTGGGCGAGGACGGAAATAGTGGAAGCCAGAGCGCAAGAGTGCTGAGCATGTTCGGCGCTTCGTGAAGGTGTTCGGCGGCGAGGAGCTGAGAGATCTGGTGATGGGCGCGCACATAGGTCGTGGCCGCTAAGCTGCTGATCGAGGGTTCGAATTGCGACATGGACATGGTGCCTCCAGTTTGATGGTGAACAGCTTCGAGCATGTCGAACGCCAGACGGCGGACGTTCAGGCTTTTATGGCATAGATTTGAAAGCCCTAGCCAGACCACTTGGGCGAATGAAAAGCCATGATTGACCGTGGTCGTAACGATGTCGTCGACAACCTCGAAGAATCTGCCATAGCTGGTTGCGGGCTCGTCCGAAGCTACGATGGCACGACGGAGCGCCTCCTCGAACAGCTCCGGATCTGCTTGCGGGCAGGTCAATAAGGATCGAAGGGCTTTCCTACGGGTTTCTCAGTCAAGGCACCAGAGTAGCGTAGTCCATAGCACTCACTTGCCGCGATTCTGGGTTGGTACGTGTCCAGATGTCAGGATCGCGCTCAGTCGCTCGAGGACGTTCATAGGTGTCAATGCCTTGAGATGCTCAGGAGGGGGCTTGTCTGTCGGAGACCCAGAAGACATGTCGGGTGGATAAAGTGCTTTTTGCTACGAGAATGATGAGCCACGAAGAGCAGACAAAACGAGGGGAGAACACGTACGCAAAGCACGGCCATGGCACCCACAGCAGCATATGAAAGCTGAGAGGTCTCCTGCTGAAACTCCTCCTGCTGTCTAGTGGACGCGGCAGCCCGCTGCATGAGAATGAGGCGCTGCCTGACAGCCTCAGATTGGGGACCAAATTGGCACCATTCTTCGCATAGCCGGTATAACGACAGGTGCATGTGCGAGGGAATGAAGCGGTCCGTGTCTTTCAAGGACGCTAGGCCGTCAAAGACACGCTCTAGCGTACCGCAGAAATATCGTCGCAGACGTTGAAGGGTGTGATTGTCGCGGGCATCGGGAGAGGTGAGGAAGGTTTGGGTGTTGCGGATGAACTTGAGAACGTGTGCGAGCACCGCTTGCTTGCCTGCAGCACGCTGGTGCTGCACGAACGGGGCGGTAAGGTAGTAGATGTGGGCAACTGCAGAGTGAAGGCGTTCCTGACGCCGTACACGCTCGTTGATGAGACCAGTGTTAGGCTTATAGCGAGAGTCATCGTGAAATTGTCGTGCCGTGGTGGGATGCAAGTTGGATTCAAGGACCAACGTAGGTGCCTTGGCACGGGGGTCGTCGTAGAATTGGCGTCCAGCGAGGAGACTAAGGTCTTCCAGGAGCTGCGGATAGGCGTTCGAGGGGAATGAACTGATGCAGACAACAGCTGCGTCTCGGAAGAGGGTGTACTCCGAGTCCAGGAAGGGTGTGAGATATCGGAAGAGACCGCGAGTAGTTGACAGACGCTCGCGCTCGAAGTTGGCGTCTGAAGGGGCTCGCGAGTGTTCTCTCCCGAGCTGTGTAAGTGCCGGGCGCGAAGACTCGGACAGCTTCGCCGTCGAGGATAGGATCTTGACCCAGAGACTCCACTGGTCGATGATGTCCCTGTTCTCCTTGACCAACTTTGAGCCGTCTTTCTCGGTCGCGTGCATCGTTCGCGACGAGATGCCCATGGGGCGACTGCTCAAGCCGGCCAGCTGCGATATCGTGGGATGGTATTTCGACGCCGCAGCTGCGATACTCTCCCGTAGGGTCGACGGCAGCGGATGCGCCGAGTCCATGGCCTGCTGCAAGAACGCGGGGAAGATGAATCGCCATAGCTTCCGGTCCTTGTCGTTGCTGCTATCTGCGATGCGCAGGAGCACGTCTGGCTTCTTCGACTCGCACCACTGCTCCAGCCGCGCCAGTTCGGGCTTGTCCAACAGGTCGTCAAAGCCCGTGAAGTACGCCTTGCCGATCGTAATGCGCCCATGGAAGAGCTCGACGTAGTGCATGGCGGTCTGCGGACCCTCTTCTGGGCCTGGAGGCGTAGGGTAGAAGTGGTTGACGAGCAGCCCCAGCAAGCGCATGATCTTCACACCCGCCGAGTGTACCGGGCCTGTATCATGCGAGAGGAGGAATAGAGCGGCTGCCTCCACCTCCGGACCGCGCGACGTCAGCAGCTTCTGCTCGTCTTTCATCGAGTTCCGCGGGCGCTGCAGGAACGAGCGGATCCAGAGGTCCACGACATCGACCCAGAGACGCAGCAAGGCCGACTCCAGCGTAAGCTTCGTGCCCGTGTCCTGCGCGATCCGCGACGGGTGGAACAGGAAGATCCAAAAGCGTGATAGCAGCATCGACGCGTGCCCGTCGTCCTCCATGAATCGCTTGAGCGCAGCAACAGCCACCTCCGCGAGTAATGGCTCGACGTGCACGGCACCCCGAAGCAGCATGTCGATCGCGTCGCTGACGGCGATGGATTCGTCTAGCAACCGCGGCCATGCCTGGAAGCACGTCTGCAAGATGCTGATGTACGACACGAGGTTCATCGGGTAGGCGACACTGCCGCCTTCCGGGTTGCGGCGGACGACGTAGTTGTGCGGCTCCTCGTACGCGGGGTGCAACCTCGAGTACGTCCACTGCTCGTCGAACACGGACATGCTCCCGACGGTTTTGCTGCACGCGAGGGCGATGGTGGCAAGCGTCGACCCAGTACGCTCGACCAGCTTCATGACGGCCGGTTTCTCGGTCAGCTTAGGAGGGAGGAAGTTCGCGTTGGTCGGGTAGTCATCCCACGAAGGATACGCAGTGAAGTCGACACTGGACGGCCAGACAGGGTGCTTCGAGTCCCGCTCGTACACGTTTAGCGTCAAGAGAACCGCCTGCACCGCGATGGCCGTCCGCTCGGGGGCGACATTCGTCCCGAAGTGCCCTGCCTTGATACTCGACTCCTGCATCAGCTCCAAGCAAAAGTCGCTGCCGTAGTCGAAGTGACGCGATAAGATGAAGTGGACAATGTAGATGAAGGGCTCCAAGTGCTCATCGTGCGGGTAGATGCCTGCGCCTTTCGGAGGGAAGAAGTACTTCAGTATGCCGTCCAGCTTCGTCGTGGTCGTAGACAATGGCTCTTGGCACCGATACAGGTATGTCCAGACCAAGCGCAGGACGCCATTCATGACTGGTATCCGGTTGGACTTTTCCTAGCGCAATGGTCAGTAACGGGGCTGATGCTGTTGCTTCAAGATGACGAACCTTGACTTTCGAGAGGATTGTCTCGAAGCAGGACGAGAAGTTCTTTCGGAAGTAGTCTTGAGGTGCAGCGCATAAGCTGGTCACGACGAGGGGGTACGCCACTCCCCAATATCGCGGTTTAGTCGCCATGTCGCGGGCTTTCGGGTAGATCATCTCCATCGCCTGAGCCCAGTCGGGCACATTTGTCTCTTCTTGAGCGGTCTAAATGACGATCAGAATTCGTGTACGCGCGGCGACCGGACAAGCATACCTTTACAATCGGGTGCAAGATGTGAACGAGCGCCTCCGCAAACGTGCTCTTGAGCCGCAACCCGTGCGTGTTCCCAAAGGCCTTCGCGACGGAGACGAAGAACTCCGCACCCTCCTCGAAGTCCTCCGGTGGGAACACCTATAACGGAAGATTAGTTTAGGGGGGGGGGGCAAAAGTAGAGGCACGCCTACCTTGATCTGGATATACCGCATTGCCCTTATGACATTGTCGAATTTCGAGTCGACCTCCTTCGGTATAACCTGACCCTGAATGATAGGCCCCAGCTCCGACACGAACCTGTCTGTCACGCTGACGAACCTGAGGAAGTCGTCAGTCACTTCGACGTCCCAGAACACGGTATACTCACTTCGCCTTGGCTATATGCCCCAACAAAGTCGCGTACAAGTCCGCATTGGTTCGGTGGTTCGGCGACTGCTTCGTGTCCGGCTTCTTGAACTGCTCAAAGATCATCTCCGACAACATATAGCCCATATTCTCGCTCAGCGCATCCTTCGCCACCGATATCGCTTGCAGCACGGCGATGAGAGATCGGCACATGATGTAGATGGACGCGAGCGACTTCCGCTCGTTCAGCAACCCGGGCACGTCGCTCATGCGGATGATGCGCGAGGCCACAGGCGGCTGGCTGATGTGAAACTTGATGATGTCCGAGCCGACGTTCTCGTTCTGACTGCGGCGCCAGCGCAGGATGGAGTCGATGACGGCTTTGGTATGCTTAAAGGCGATCTTGCCGAGCGACTGAAGCGTGTCGTCGAACGTGGAGTCGGTCCCTGGACCCATAAATTCGGGGAGCAATGGGTCTTGATCCTGTATGTATTGGTGAGCAAAAGGTATGAAGGGAAGGACAAGGGAAGCGGATGCGAAACTATGTTGGGGCTGAACGTACCAATGGTTGTCGAAGAAACTCGTCTATCTTCCCCTCCGCCGACGCCGCAAAACTGATGAAGACGGCATGCAGCGCGTAGTCCGCCGGCGTTTTCGGATTCATGATAACCTTGTCCTCATCGAAGTCTGGTGTTTCGCTGCGACTGACTTGTCCAAACGCATGAGGGACGCGAGGGACGGGCGGCGGTGAGTGATGGATAGTAGCGCCGTGCCCATCGCTGCCTTGATCGGACGCGTGGAAGATTGAGCCCGAGTGCGAGTGTTGGGAGCGTGCGTAGCCGTGGCCCTTCCGCAGAGAGGGCGTTCCTCGGTGCTTGGTTTCCATCGACGCCGGCGTGCCAGGCCTAGCGGTCTTGGTGAGGGAGGACGTCGATCGGTTGTACGCGCCCTTCATGACATGGCTCTGGTAGTCGATAGATGGTACCGGTGGGGGTTCACTGCTCTTCCCGCTCTTGAACGCATTTCGGAGGGATGCGAAGGACGGTTTCTTCGTGAAGGGCGACGCAGACGTCGCAGCGGTCGTAACCGAGGACTGCGATGAGTGCCCAAACGGCGTCGTCTTGCCCGTGTAGCGGCTGGACGCGGTCGCGGAGCTGACGGAGTCGATCGACGCGACGGAGTCCCCTCGCCCGTGCGATTGGAAGTACCCGCGCTCGTTGCGGTCGGGGATGGCCATGGGCGTCGCCGACGTCGGCGAGTCCAG